>QQTR01034001.1:61256-73033 GCA_003798545.1 Axis porcinus | reverse complement strand
GTGGTTGTTTTTCTTTTGTTTTTTTTTTTTTTTTTTTTTGCATTTTGTTTCTGGAGGAGAGGTGTGTCCAGGTGCAAGTATGGCAGCAAAGGGGCCCAGGTCCCAGCCTGTCTCAGGAGGAAGCAAGAAAGGCCCTTCTAAACAGCCATGGGGCTCCACTGCCTTTTATCCCTCTTTGCTGAACATATCACATCCCCAAAGGGGCTATTTGGGTCCTAGAATGAAGAAGACAGACCTGTGACTGTGAAGTATGAGTGAGGGATACGTTGACTGTTGTAAGCCACACTCATCTGAATCTGATTACTACTGCAGCACAACACAGGAAGTTAACTTCTTTTTTAACCACAGATCAGAGTTGGGTTAATCTTGTTCCCCAGTTTATGACACATTATCACCATTGGTTCAAGTCCCTGTTGTATTTTATCTTATCCACATGTCCTATTTATCCACCTATCTACCCACCCACCACCCATCTGCTCCCCCAGCTCCTGTCTTCCAGTTTGAGTACTACCTTCTAGTATCTTCCATCAGGTAGCACCTTAAAAAGTTATGGTGGGCATATAAAGAAAAAGTGAATTTTTTTTTATGAATTCAAGTTCAAATTAAGGGAATCAATTCACTCATTGTTGATGTAAGCCACTAAGCAATGCTTAAAGGGAAATTAATGCATTAAAAGATTGTATAAGAAAACAAGAAAGGTCTCAAATCAGAACTAGAAAAAAAAGAGCAAGCTAAAGCCAAAGTAAGCAGAAAAAAGAGGGGAAAATAAAAGAGCAGAATCAATGAAATATAAAGCCAAAAATAAAGAAAAGAAATTAGAAAGTAGTTTCTGGAAATGAACAAAAACTGACAAACCTCTAGCCAAACTGATAAAGAAAAAAAAAAATGCAGTGAAGGCTGGGTGATGGCAGTCTTGGAAGTCCTGCTCACAGACAGACCCGAGGCCGTGGTACCCCCGTGGTAGACCGGATCAGGGTGGCGGGCTCCAGGTCCCGAGGGATGCAGGGGTCTAAGACATCCAGCAGCACCATGCAGGTGAGCTTCGTGTGTCAGCGCTGCAGCCAGCCTCTGAAACTGGACACGAGCTTCAAGGTCCTGGACTGTGTCACCATCCAGGGGCTCACAGCTCCATTACTTGCCACAGCCCAGCTGAAACCAGCAGAGACCCAGGAGGAAGAGGCTAACTCAGGAGAGGAGCCATTTATTGAAACTCGCCAGGATGGTGTCTCTCACAGATTCATCCCCCCAGCTAGGATGATGTCCACAGAAAGTGCCAACAGCTTCACTCTGATTGGGGAGGCATCTGATGGTGACACCATGGAGAACCTCAGCCGAAGACGGAAGGTCACTGGGGACCTTTTTGACATCATGTCAGGCCAGACAGATGTGGATCACCCCCTGTGTGAGGAATGCACAGACACTCTCTTAGACCAGCTGGACACTCAGCTCAATGTCACTCAATGAAAACGAGTGTCAGAGCTACAAACGCTCTTTGGAGATCTTAGAGCAAATGAATGAAGATGACAGCGAACAGCTTGGGTTGGGGCTACAGGAGCTGCTATTGGAGGAGAGGCTGATCCAAGAGCTGGAAGACGTGAAGAAGAACTGGAAGACAGTGGTGGAAAATCTCAAGAAGGTCCAGGTTGAGGCTGAGAGATTGGGTCAGGAGGAAGCTCAGTATCAAAGGGAATACAGTGAATTTAAAAGACAACAGCTAGAACTGGATGATGAGCTGAAGAGTGTAGAAAACAAGATGCGTTATGCCCAGATGCAGCTGGACAAGCTGAAGAAAACTAACGTCTTTAATGCAACCTTCTACATTTGGCATAGTGGGCAGTTTGGTACAATCAATGACTTCAGACCGGGTCGGCTGCCCAGTGTTCCTGTGGAGTGGAATGAGATTAATGCTGCTTGGGGCCAGACAGTATTGCTGCTCCATGCCCTGGGCAATAAGATGGGTCTGAAATTTCAGAGGTATTGACTTGTTCCCTATGGAAACCATTCGTATCTGGAGTCTCTGACAGACAGATCTAAGGTCAGTATTCCCCAGTGCTGAATGAACCTAAAGTAGGACCAAAGTGAGCAGAATGGAAGGCACAGTAAGAATGGAAGCAAAACTAGTATGCATGGTGGAAAAGCTGAAAACGGAGTAAAATCCCATGACACTGATGGGCAGGATGGATCCAACACTGCAAGCAAGAAAGTGTGATCACCTGATCCCTGGAGAAAAATGCTGACTTTGATGGTGTGGGGGATTTTCTTGGTGCAGAGCTCAAGGCTGCTCTCCAGTTTCAGGGAACTTTTCCCTTATGCCCTTGAAAAGATACAGGAATGCTTTCTTTGATTAAATTTTGTAGGAGCCCAGAGACAGATGGGCACCTTACTTAAGAGAGTAAGCCTGAGCTGCTTCCATCACCGCAAAACACAGCATTTCTTTTCTTCCGCCTCCCTCCCCTCCCCATGAGTGAGGGGTGCCTAGGAAACAGTGAAGAGAACTGTCCCCCTCACTCACCCTCTGCCCCAGGCTTCTCAGCGGTGTGGGTGTGTGTCCTGGCCCTGCACTCCACAGTGACAGTGAGGCTCTTGGGACAGCCTTCTTGATATTGGGCTTTCAAGCAAATCCAAAATGCACTACTGTTCCTCGCCAAGAGTCAATAGATAAAATGACGTGAATGGTCCCATGATCAAGTCCCTGCCCATTTGCCTGAACTGACCTAACTCAGATCTCAGTTGCTAACGAGTTCTGCTGCTCTCACCTGCAGGACGGCTGTGGATAGAGGCAAACTGAAGACACAGGAGGCAGTGGTGGCCCCTGTTCCATTCAAACTCAGTTTAACTCCGAGGAACAGTGGACAGAAGCTCTCAGGTTCATGCTGATGAATCTTAAGTGGGGTCTTGCTTGGGTATTCTCACAGTTTTATAACAAATGACTGTCTTTTTTCCTTAGGAGTTTATTTGCCTTAAAGGCTTTCAATTTTGCTTTGTTTTCAAAAAAAAAAAAAAAAGTGTTAAATTTGGCTACTATTAAACAGCGTATGTTTACAATACCAAAAGAGAAAAAAAATCCACAAAAGCCACTTCATTTTAAAATATCATATAAGAGATAGCTTCCAGAACTACGACATGCTATGTATAGCATCTGGTCTTTGTCATAGTTTTTACTATTTTTTTAAAATTAATTAATTAATTTTTTATTTTTTTTTATTAGTTGGAGGCTAATTACTTCACAACATTTCAGTGGGTTTTGTCATACATTGATATGAATCAGCCATAGATTTACACGTATTCCCCATCCCGATCCCCCCTCCCACCTCCCTCTCCACCCGATTCCTCTGGGTCTTCCCAGTGCACCAGGCCTGAGCACTTGTCTCATGCATCCCACCTGGGCTGGTGATCTGTTTCACCATAGATAGTATACATGCTGTTCTTTTGAAACATCCCACCCTCACCTTCTCCCACAGAGTTCAAAGGTCTGTTTCTGTATTTCTGTGTCTCTTTTTCTGTTTTGCATATAGGGTTGTCGTTACCATCTTTCTAAATTCCATATATATGTGTTAGTATGCTGTAATGTTCTTTATCTTTCTGGCTTACTTCACTCTGTATAATGGGCTCCAGTTTCATCCATCTCATTAGGACTGATTCAAATGAATTCTTTTTAACAGCTGAGTAATATTCCATGGTGTATATGTACCACAGCTTCCTTATCCATTCATCTGCTGATGGGCATCTAGGTTGCTTAGTTTTTACTCTTAACCTCATGCCTTCCTTTCCCTTTGTCTCCTCAAAACAAATAATTTAAGTTTGCTTTTCTTTTTTTTAAACTGAGTTGAATTGAGATTGATGTGTTTTCACTGGAGTTTGTCTCTCTCAGCTTCCTGCACTTAGAACATGAACTAGAAACTTTTGTCTCCACTGAGAGGACAAAAAGTGTGAGATGCACAGTTGGATAACATGAGAAAATGACACAGGCTTTGGTCACCATGTGATGTGATCAGAAGCTTGAAATTTAACACTTCTCACTTGGTTCCAGTACTGAATGCCTGGTCTGCTCTGTGTTAAGAGATATGAAATGGTGTTTAATACTGTTTAAGACCTTGTGGGGAGATTTAATGATTTGTAATAAAAGATCGACTGCAGTCTGATAACTGCCCAGAAAAAAAAATGCAGATTATCAATATTAGAAATGAAAGAGGGAATTTCACTACAGATCCTACAAACATTAAAAAAACTTAAAAAAAAATTTTAAACCTTTTACTCTTTCAGCTTTTTGAGATATATTTTACATACAATAAAAATCACAACTTTGAAGGGAATATTGTGGACAACTTTATGCCAACAAATCTGAAAATTTTATTGTAATAGGCAAAAGACACAAATTACTAATGCTTATTCAAGAAAATTATATAACCTGAATAGCCCTACAACTGCTTTTAAAAATTGAACTTAGAGTTAAAATCATCCTAGAAAGAAAACTTTAACCCCACATGGCTTCACAAGTGAATTCTACCAAACACTGAAGGAGGAAATAATACCAGTTCTACACAGATTCTTCAGAACAGAGAAGGTAAGGGAGTACTTCCCAACTCGTTTAGTGAAGTTAGCATCACTGTAACACTAGACAGGACAAAATATTACAAGGAAGCTAAAAATAATATCCCTCACTAGCCCAGCCACAAAAATCTTCAACAAAATAATAGCAAATTATGTGAGTCCAGTATGAAAAGGATGGAACCATTATGACCGCTGAGAAAGGCAGTCTTTTAACCTCTGCCTTGGCGGCATAAGATTGGGCCTCAGGAGCATCTCCTCACCAAGAAGTAAAGAGTTTCAGACTGTACTTTGCTTATTGCTTTGGAATATTTTTCCCTCTTTCAGGCTCACAGTATGTTCCTTTTTTCTGCTTAACAGTGTGTGCCATGGGCCCCTGACCAGCCCCATATCTGTTTCACGTTGTGTGGAGTCGGGGTCCTCCTGCTGCAGCACAAGTGGTGTGCATGCTGCTCTGGGCCACATCTCAACTGCTGGGAAGGACCCGCTGGCCATGGGAGCTTCAACACTAGTGAAACTGTCATTTTGCACTGTCACGTCCCTGTGTGAGTAAAGCTTGTTCCATCCAGTGCTTGACTGTTTTGTGTTTTCCCTGGTGATGTCTAGACCAAGATGTAGTGAGCAGAAGTATTTGTATTCCTGATAATAGGTACCAGATGCTACTTGCGTGAGAATAACCAAGTGACATTTAGCTCAGGAATACAACGAATGTAATTTACCATACTAACAGACTGAAAAGGAAAAACCATACAATAATCTCAGCAAATACAACAGCAGCAGCAACAAAAACTTGAGAAAACTCGTCACTTGTTCGTGATTAAAAACAACAACGACAACTCTCAGATAGCTAGAGATGGATTTCAACCCAGTGAAAACTTTCTCCGCAAAAGCTAGAGCATACATTATACTTAAGGATGAACGATCAAAATGGTTTCCCACTGGAATCAGGAACAATAGGGACTTTCCTGGCTGTCTAGTGATTAGGACCCCAAGCTGCCACTGGTCAGAGAACTAAGATCCCACATGACATGGTGCAGCTGAAAAAGTCAGGAATAAGGCAAGGATTGTTACTCCTGTAACTTTTATTTGCTACTATGCATGAGGGTCTATCCCATACAATAAAGTAAGAAATAGAAATAAAAGGCATGCAGGTGGGGAAGAAAGCATTAAAATTGTTTCTACTTACCTGTGATATAATAGTTTATATAGAAAATGTTAAGAAATCTAAAAAATGGCTGCTAGCATAAGTCAATTTAGCAAGGTTGCAGGTTTAAAAGGCAACTTAAAAATCAAACATATCTCCATATCCTTGTAACAAACAATTGGACAACAAAAGTTTATTTAAAGTAATAATTAAAGAAGGATTAAATATATAAAATACTTAAAGGTAAATTTAACAAAATGTGTGCAAGTCCTTTATACTGAAAACTATAAAATATTGAGAGAAATTAATAAAGATCTAAGTAAATGTAGAGATAAACTGTGTTCATGGAGCAGAAGACTCAATATTGCTAACATATCAGTTATGCTCAAATTAATCTACAGGTTCAGTACGATTCCAATCAAAATCATATGGTCAACATTACTAAGAAGACTGCTGATAGCACCAAGGTTTGGTGAAAGGACGGCGTGTAGGGAACTTTCATTCATAGCTCAGGGGAATGCAGGATGGTATAGCCACTGTGGAAGACAACTGGTCAGCTTCTTATAAAATTAAATATAAACTTAAGACAAAACCTAAAAATTCCACTCCAAGAAAAATTAAAACACACCTTCACAAAAGACTTGTGCATGAATGTTAATTCATAATAACTCCATATGGACAAACTAAAGTCCATCATTTTATGAATGATAAACAAATTTTGGTGGAATTTTTATTAACAATAAAAACAAAGCATTGTCAAGTGAAAGAAACCAAACATGAAAGACAATATACTTTATGAGGGCAAGTATCTGAAATTTTATGCCAAAACTATAGCAAGAGAAAGCAGATGAGCAGTTCTGTAGGGTCTCGAGTGGAGCAGAGCATTGCTGAAAAGGGGAACTTTGGGGGGTGTTTCGGAGAAGGCAATGGCACCCCACTCCAGTACTCTTGCCTGGAAAATCCCATGGAGGGAGGAGCCTGGTAGGCTGCAGTCCATGGGGTCTCGAAGAGTCGGACACGACTGAGTGACTTCACTTTCACTTTTCACTTTTATGCATTGGAGAAGGAAATGGCAACCCACTCCAGTGTTCTTGCCTGGAGAATCCCAGGGATGGGGTCGCAGTCGGACACGACTGAAGTGACTTAGCAGGGGGGTGTTTGGACTATACCTGTATTGTGCTGTGGTGGTGACTCATACCAATGTGTACAGTTGTCTAAAGTCATTGAGTCAAACACTTAAAATCAGTGATTGTTATTGCACATAAATTGTATCTCAATAAAAATGGGCACAAAAAGCTAAGCATATATATTATATTACTCATGATCAAATAAAATCTACACTCAAGTGCATCAGTGCACAAGCATAAGAAAGTTCACAACAACTTTATTCATAATATCCCAAACTAGAAAGAATCAAATGCTCATGATCAGTAATGTGGATAAACTGTGGCACATTCACACAATGGGTTAGTACCAGCTTTGACAGAGATAAACTATAGACACAACAACAGACATCAAGTTGGACGAAAGAAACAACAAGGCTCTATGATTCCACTTGTATAATAAAAAAAAAAAGGGCAAACCCAAACTAAAGTGTTCAGGGATATATACTTAGGTGATTAAAGTACAAATAAACACAAGGAAGCAGTTCAGTGAAGTCAGCAGGAACTTCGGGGAAGGGTGAGGTGAGCTGTATCCTTGAGTCTGCAGTGTTCTGTTTCCTGATTTGGTGGCAAGGACAGAGATGCTCATTTATGTCATTAAACTGTTACATGCATGTCTTATGGGTTTTTCTGTGGCTCTATTATATTTTATAAGGCAAAAAATTACAAAACAATAAGGTACATTCTGTGTCTCCAAGAATTCACAGGCTCTGATTTTGTGAGACTGAGTTCTTCAGATTAACCATCACCTGTGCAGAGATGGCTGCACTTATACATGAAGATCTATACTGATCATTCCCTAAAAAGGGGGGGCTTAGAATCAATAATGAAAGAAAAATTTGAGCACTTAGCCAGTTAAAAAGATAAAGGATGAAATAGTGGAAGGTAAAATGAAAAACAAATTAGAAAAAATAATTAGAATCAGCCAAATTAATTGAAGTAAACACTGTAGGAAATTGGATTTTAAATGCTAATAAATATGTAAATATTAAAATGCAATTTAACGTTAATAGGGAAAACATTCTTCACTTGACACATGATTACTGCTATAATAAAAAAAACACATGATGTTTTAAAAACATTGTCCTCTCTGGTTCTCTGTTTTTAGAATGTGACAGTGACGTGTCCCACACAGAGGCGCCACAAGGGTCCCTGTGAATTCGCTTGGCGTGTGGTAGGCTTTGTGATTCTTAAAATCACTCCTTGCCACCCAGCCCTCCCCATGTAGAGTCATTTCTCAAGAGGGCGCTACTTCTTTCTGGCATGAGCTCCCTGCCTCAGAGCTTACCACGGCCCTCAAGTTACCCCCTGGACCCCGCTGTGCCAGGGGCTGGGGGAGGGGGACAAGCTTCACAGGTGAGCCTGTTGGGGGCTGGGGGAGAGGACTCTGCCAGAAAGCAGGGGAGGGCTTCTCTGGTGGCTCAGTGGTAAAGAATCCACCTGCCAATGCAGGGGACATGGGTTTGAGTCCTGGTCTGGGAAGATCCTACACACCTCGGGACAACACAGCCCATGAGCCACAACTACCAAGCCTGAGCCTCAACTGTTGAAGCCCATGAGCCCTAGGGCCCATGCTCTGCAACCTGAAAACCATGACAGTGAGAAGCCCAAACACCACAACTAGAGAGTAGGCCCCACTTGCCACAACTGGAGAAAGCCCACGAGCAGCAACAAAGACCCAGCACAGCCATTTAAAAAAAAGCAGTGGAATTAACTTTCAAACTGTGCACGGTTGCAGAGGTGAGAGTGGGGCGGTTACAGGGTCCCTGGGAGCTCTGTGTGGCAGGGACTGTAGACTGCTGTCCCCTCCTCCTGCAGACACAGAGGGGAGACAGACACACTCATCAAGATAGCTGACCATTGTCCGCATTTCGGCGGAGCAGCCAAAAAAGAGATGGCCGGCCACCTGCCGGGTGCCAGGTGGTGGGGCGGGAGCCCGAGAGTGTGTTCGACAAGCACCGTGATGGGGCAGGACCCTCCACCTGCCCCGACCCCTACGTGCTTCCAGCCCCCAGCCCAGTCTTCTCACTGCAGTGCGTCTAGAACACCCCACGGTGCCCAGGCCTTTCTAAGGTCTCCTCACCCTCTGGACCAAGTCCGAACTTGCACAGCTCAAGGCCCTTCATGACAGGACACCTGCTGGTCACTCTGCCTGCAGGGCTCCACATGCTCTGCTTCTGGCTCCTGGCTAGAGTGCCTTCCCTCACTGCAGCAGGGAGATGGGTCCTCGCCGTCCTGCGGACCTGGTCTGTGTCACCTGGCCCTTTCTCCTTGTGAGCAAAACTGGACTGACATTAGATGCTGTCACAGGACAGAGCAACCCCAGGTTGGCGGCAGCCCACCCATTCATTCATCTGCTCACTTGTCCATTCCACACGGCCAGGACGGGGCCTGATGGGGAGCCCTGATGGGGAGGGGGTGGGGACAAGCTGGACATGGATCCTGCTTGCACTGAGCCTCCAATATGGTCGGGAAGACAGACATTTAGACCACTGGGAGATCCTGCCTGTTATGGGAGACCTTTGGCCAAGAGCTGAGGGGCAGGGAGGCAGTGGGGTGCAGGGAGGTGGGGGGTGTAGGGAGGAGGGGTGCAGGAAGGAGGGGGTGCAGGGGGGTGGGGACTAGCGAGGTGGGCAGAGTCTGGGTTTGGTGTGGAAAACCTCTGTGAGGATAGCAGAGCCACCTGCCTCAGGGTTCATTGCCAGGACTAAACAGGAAAGTCTTTGGAAGCACTCTTTACACTGTTGAAAGGACAGTGGGCACCCAACAGAAGTTAGGGCAATAAAGGAGCTGAAGCTAAGGTCTAAGAAAGGGGACAGCAGAAGCTAGGTGAGGATGTGGCCTGGGGAACATAAAGCAGAAAAGGGAACAGCATATGCCAAGGGCTTGCTTTGGTAAGAGGCATCACTCATTTAAGGAACAGAGCAGTGGTCAGGGGTTGAGTGAACGGCTAGCAGAAGTAGGCTCTGGAGGAGAGAGGAGGTAAGATCCTGGAGAAATCCTAAACCAGGAGCCTGCCCGCCTCGGACTTGAGAGGCTGCTGCACAGCGGCCCGCAGCGCACCCAGGCCGACTCAGGCCTCCATCCAGGCCGGGCTCAGGACCAGCCAAGGCAGCTCACTTCCTCCCGCAAAGCCTCATCAATCTGGCTGCCGCAGCATCGCATAGGGAATGGAGAAGCCTCTCCATCCTCCACGGAGGTGGCTGCAAACCTCGTCTCCCTGGAAACAGAAATAATCATTGGAAGTCAGCTCATGGCAACTCCGCTCACACGCGTGGGTGCCCCGATTATTATACAAGCTGATTTACACACTGTCCTTTAAAACCTATACCCCATAAATGTGAAAGAAGGCTCACTATCCCTACTTTTCTGGCAAGTCGTCATGCATGAGGAGAGGACTGAACGAGGAGGTTCAGCTGATGCTCTAAAATCTGCACTTCCTGCTAAAAATACAGCGAAACCTGCTCCTTCTCCGCGCAGCCACCGCCGTTCACGTCCGTCCCACGCAAATGTCCAAAGAGACGCACGAAAGGCCTTCACATATATTCACTGGGCAGATGGTTTCCGTGAAACGTGGGCGAGGGTCCCCTTGCGCGGGCTGCCTGGCGAATGTGGGTGAGGCTTCCTCCAGACGCGAGGGCCCTCTGGGGGCTGGTGCCCCTGCTCACCGGGCACCGCCGGACACTGTGCAGGAGAGGGCCCGACGCTGTGAGCTCTGCGGGATGCCTCCACGGGCCAGAACTTGCCGAGCGGGCGGCAGGAACTGGGGTGTGTTCTCAAAGCACCCCTGCATCTCCCCCGGCCCCTCCTCCCGCATCTCGTTCCCTAGCTGCTGCACCGCCCGCTTCCCCGGGATCCAGCGCGAAGTTATTTAACGCTGTAATTAGCCGGCAGGGTGAGTCATCGGTCCCCGGGCCTCGCTGCAGCAGCGGCAGAGCCGGTGTGGAAAGAACCGAGGGCGCTCGGCGCGGTGGGACCTCAGAGGGCTTGTCGGAGACGCGCTCCCAGGCCTCGTTTCAGCAGGCTGGGTGCCCGAGAGGCCCGGGCAAGGCCATTTCCACGCTCTGCTC
Organism: Axis porcinus; assembly: GCA_003798545.1. Classification (NCBI taxonomy): domain Eukaryota; kingdom Metazoa; phylum Chordata; class Mammalia; order Artiodactyla; family Cervidae; genus Axis; species Axis porcinus. The sequence goes on along the minus strand of QQTR01034001.1, from coordinate 62,108 downwards.
GGCCCCACACCTTCCTCTCCCACCGAGAGCGCCGCGTCGGTCGGAAGGAGGCGATTTACCCTCCCCCCGCGCCGCACCCCCAGTCTCCCGCTTTGCTCTCAGGCCCTGAACCGCCTTCGGATGAATTAACTCACTCGCACCCGCATTTGCGGGGAAGTCCCGCATGATCCCTGAGAAAGGCTCGGACGAGACTCCTTCAGGGCTCCCCGAGGCCTCATCCCCCGCCCCCCGCACTGGGGCCCGCGCTCCCCGGAGGCGCCCGAGGGTCCCGGCACCCGAGCGCCTCCTCCGAGCCCTCTCCTCCGCCCCGCAGCCGGACTCCCGCCCTCCTCCCGCGAGTAGTCAGCTCACTCCTTCCCCGGCTCCTCTCTTCCCTTCCCTCCTGCCCGCCGCCCCCGCACACAAACCCCTGCTCGGGGGTGGGGGGGGGGGTCTTCCTTCTTCCCTTAGCCCCGGACTCGCCCCACCCCGCCCACACTCAGGCTTTCCCCGTAGCCCTCAGCACGAGGGTCCTCTCTTCCCGCACTCCAGGCCAACTTCCTCAGGCTTCCTGATCTCTGACAGGCGGGGGGCGGGGAGTGAGACCCCAGCCCCGTGGCCCGCGCAGCGCGCCCACTGAGGCCCGAGAGGTGGGAGGCGCTGGGGGTGGGGCCTGGGGGCGTCAGGGGCGGGCGCCCAGGGGTGGGGAGCGGCGTGCCCAGAGAGGCCGGGGCGCTACTCGGGGGAAGAAGGCGGAGAGACGCGGCGCGGGGGGCTTCTCCTTGGGGCGGTGGCCGAGGGGTGTCCTAGGGGCGACGCGGGTTGGGGGGGCGGGGGAGGGCGGTGCCTGGGCCGGGCGCGCTGGGCCGCGGG
>QQTR01034001.1:0-60686 GCA_003798545.1 Axis porcinus | reverse complement strand
GGCCCCGCGGCGGCCCGGGGCTCCGCGCGCAGCCGCCCGCCTCCCGGGCGCGGCGGGGCCGGCGGGGCCGGCGGGGGCGGAGGCTGCAGCCGCGGCCCAGCGAGGCTTCCATCCTGTCTCCGGAGGAGTCGGACTTCGCCGCCCCGGGGGACTGCGCGGGCTTCGCGACGCACCACGCGGTCTCCTACATCAACGTGGGCGTCTTCCACGCGTTTGACGAAGCGGGCGTGGAGGTGTGCTGTGGGGGGCACCCGTCTGTGGAGCTGCCGGGGTACGCGCCCTCGGACCCCGACCTTAACGCCTCCTACCCCTACTGCTGCCGCCCGCCTTGCGAGGCGGCGCGCCCCTGGGAGCCGGGCCAGGCCTGCTGAGCCCCTGGGCCTGTGCGGACGACCGTTCCCATCTCCCTGCCCTGCCGCGGCGGCGAGGGAGGTGGGGAGTTGGCGGGGCGCAAAGCCAAGCCCCTCCGTGGCGCCGCAGCTTCAGGGGCGGTCTGGCCCAGCGCCTCTAGGGGCTCCCCGCCGCGAGACTGGTCCTCCAGTACTATTATTTCTGTGTTTGGGAGGTTTCTCTTCTTTTCTGTGTCTGCTCGTATCCGGACTCCATTTTAAAGTTTACAATAAATGTTTTGGGGTTGGCTCACCCCCATCGCACTTCTCTTTGGCAAGTCCGTTCCCTGGGCGCCCCCGAGGCCCAGGCCCGGGTGAAACCTCACCCAGCGAGCGGAAAGAACGCTGACTGAGAGGACAGAAAGACGGAGCGGCTGATACTGTCGGAATGGAAGACGTTAAGAAGCACCCACAGCAACACTTTGTACACGGATGTGCCTGCTTTTGTTGATAACTTTCTTACTGTAAAGCTCTCCATAAACAGTGAAAATGTTTGGTAAATTTATTGCAATTTAAAATTGGTGAGTTCCTTTATTAAATTAATTGCTATGTTATTGGAGATATTCATCAAATTGGGGTTAGAGAATGTCGACACACAAATCAATTTTGGGGGAAAATGAATTTGGTCTGACAGATGTGAGTTTGAACAGTTGTATTATGCTAGCTGGTTGGCTAAATCCAACCTCTTTCTGAGGCTAACTTTCTGTGTGTATATCAGGTCCCATACATTTCTCTTTCTGGAAACTGGAGATTGGGTTTTTATGGCAAAACTGAGCTTATTTTGGTTAATACATATGAACAATCCAATCCTATTTTGGAAATCACAGTCATAGTTTTTCTGGCAAAGATTATTATCCTGTTGGTTAATTCAGTAATCTGGTAATTTTGGATATTATAGCATTTCATTTGAAATATACCCCTTAAATAGCCTTAAGTGATGTGAAGGTCATACTTTTAAATCACTAGGATACACGTGTGTGCCTATTTAAACACAACGTGAAGTCTTCCGAATGATGGTGAAATGTGTTTCCGCCCAGTCCTTTGGTTCTGACTGGGATCCAGGTAAGCTCTGGATCTTGGGGAAAGGTGATCCAACTACCATGTGCTGGAATTATGGTGCCGGGCAGGTGTGCTGCTAATTCTGAATGTGCTGTAAGCAGAGTCCCACGCTGACCCAAAGGGTGTGACCCTCCTGCAGAAGGGGTTGAGGACACACTGTGCTCTGCTAGGGTGAGCGCAGCACGGGACACTCGAGGCGAGAAAAGCTAAGGGAATAATGTGTGATCTCTCTGGAGTGTGTAGGGGTCCACTTCTAATTGTGGAAAAGCAGCCAGGTGCGGGCTCTGGGATGAGACCAGCTGACCCACCCAAAGCCAGAGTTCCTCTGTACCTAGGTGACTGAGTCCAGCACCTAACCATGACCAGCAAGGCCACCCAGTTGCAGCAGAGGCTGCTAGAGAGGAGAGGCCCGCTATCCACGCAGAGAAGCGGAGACCTACCGCCATTCAGTGGAGGTGGCAAAGTTGTTATGCTGATGCTTGGACAATTACTTAGAAACTTGGGGATTCTGATCTAAGGGGCCTTAGGCAGTGTCTTCTCCTTGTTATGTTGATGCCATCCGAGAAAAATGAATCATTCCAGGTCAATCTCCCAGGTCCTCATTCCCAGACCTCTTCAGATGGTGGTTCATACTAGGCTTTCAGATTCAGTGAGGCTGAGAGCCTAGCCCAACTAGTTCCCCTGCTGGTCCTTATCACCTGACCCCCCCGCCCCATTGCCCCCACACCACCAGCCCACTGGCCATCAGCCTAAGCAGAAAAAGTGATAAGTGGCAGCAAAAGAGACTTTTGATAAAGCTTTCCCCCATCTACCTAGATCAAATCAATAAGGCAGGGCTGTTCTCCACTCATGGAGCACAGACCTCAGGGGCAGCTGCAAGGCTGACTTCCCAGAACCACATGTGGAGGCAGTCAAGCCAGGGTGCGCCCAGTGAGTGGGCACATGGTGAGCTCTTGTGGAAGGCTGCTGTGCAGGGACCACTGGAATGGAGCAACCTCTTGAGCAGCGCAGACATCTGATGTCAGACCTTCGTGTATTCTTCCTGTTTCCTGAGGTTCTGTCTTACACAGTTTGTCATTCAAACATGCAGGCAAAATCAATGACCTCTCTCAAGTTTCAGACTTTTCTTGGGATGGGACAGAAGGCAGAATGGGATGGGGCAGCAGAGGGCATCTGGGGACACAGAGGCTTCCCCTTGTCAAATGTACGTGTGACCAGGAAGCTAGATGGAATTTTAAAATATGTGTTTCTAACTCCAGAATATGGTTAAGTCCACTTTATAGAGGCTGATATAATGATATGAGATACCAGGGTTTTATTTCTTAAAGTTTGCTAAAGAAATAAAATCTCCAATATCCCTTCACTCAAATTGTTCTGAAGACCAGCACTCAGGGAGGCAGTGGAGTCACCACCTCACTTCCTTCTAACTGCTTGTGATGGCGCCAGAGTCCTGGGAGGTCAGCCAGCTCATTCATGCTTTTTCTCCTTTTTGAAAATTTACGTTAGTTGTTTAGAATTGATTCTAATGCTCCTTGGAAAATAATGCCAGCTCTTGGAGCATTCTTAAAATATGGGTCTTATTCTACTTTTCAGAATAATAATAAACTCTTGGCCTGGTGGAGGCCAAACCAAGAGTTTATATCATAATGAAATACCAAAATTAAATAAACACATTTTTGTGTTTTTACTTTGTTTAATGCTGAGTTTGTAAGTTATTTTAAACATAGTTTGTTTACATTTAAAATAATGACTTAATTAATAACACATGACACAGTCACCAAAAAAACCTGTGTTTTCTTAATGTTGATGAACAAGCGCTCCCAAGGTGCCAGGGCTCACATGCCATCCTCAGGCAGAGGAGGTGCTCTTGGCCACACAAATCTCGACTACAAAACTGAGTTTTTGACTGATATAATTAAGCAATCATTTTATTTAAAAAATTAGTCAGATGGTGCTTGTGGTGAAGATCAAACTGCTGGTTATCGATGTTTTTACTCTTGGCTAGTGTCATGATGCCATGCAGGTGGGAACCTCAAATATGTGCAAATGCACACACACGCACACACATGTGCATGCATACATGTGCATGCAGTGCACACAAAACCACATGTGCACATGTGTGCATGTGTGTGGGTATGTGTATATGCACATACATATGATTATACATGCAGGAATACATTTGTGACAGATGTGTGCACATATGAGCATGTGCACACATTACATGAGTGTGTCAGCACATAGGAATGCACACAAATGAACACATGCATCTACATGTGAACACACATATACCTGTGTTTACACTCCCAGATATAACATGTTTGCAAACACATGCACCAGTGCATGCACACACACACACACACACACAGACACACTGCCTCTTGGTGTCTGAGGTCCAGGCCAGTGGCCTGCCTGGGACACCAGGAACTCTAGGTGCAGTGTGTTGGTGGAGTGGCCTGGCTGTGGGCTGGTACCCCTGGCTGAGGCATCGTGGAGCACGCTCGTGGGGCGCACTCCTTGGAGGATTCTGTGGCTGCTGAGCTGCATGTTGGCCTGCACACTCTGTCATATCCAGGTGCGATACGCTGGTGGGACGGCTCCTCACCCAGATGCCAGCACAGCACAGCCAGCCACACCAGGGTAGCGTTGAGGTTGGGGCCAGTGTTGGTGGTGGTGTGAAGTTCGAGTTCCCAGGCTCCTGGGCAGCAGTGTTGCAGAGACCTCTGAGTGACCTCCGGGGAGCTCCGCTCTGGGCACAGGCCCCTTGCCAGCACTAAATGTTATTGCCCCAAAGCACCATTTTCTCACCAAAATGTGAATGAAAATTAATAAATAAGAGACTCTAAGCAAAATGAATTCTGGTACATAAATAACTATAAATTCTTTATATGCCTGCGAACTTCTTTTTATAGGAGCGGGAGCCAGCAGCCTAATGTTAGGTGGTTCATTTTCTAGATGATAGGATATCTTTGTTTAATTTGCTACTTTTCAGCACAGTAATTACAGGAAAAAACTCACCAAAGTGGAAAATAAAAATCTAATTTCGGAAAGTAGTGCCCATACATCCTTACATCCCCAGTTTGAATTCTAAGGACTGCCTGGGGGTACCTGTCACTGTTTTTAATGGTTTTCTCAAAATCTCCACATTTGGAGGGTCATCCTCACACAGGTGAGTTTCATCTAGAGAAGTTCTGTCTCTGCCTTTTCATCTACCATTGCTCCTCTGAAGAATGTCAACAGAAATCCTGCTCCTTTTGAATTAATGAAGTCTGTGTTAGAGCACAACACTTTCCACACAACAGTCACTTCCTGTCTCTGGGTAACTCTGGTCCTGGTCCAGCAGACTGTGTAGTCAAGCCACCTGGGCTACATCGAGGGCAGGAGCGCCAAGCAGGCTGGTCAGGGATGGAGGCCGTCGCGGCCCTTCTCCGTGCTGCCTGTGGCTGCAGGGGGGCCCTTCTCCCGACACCCGGGCCCGGCTTTGGCTGTGCACCTGCTGTGTGCCCACACTATTCCTGCAACACCAGCCTGGGTCCTCCATCAGCTCCACTCCTGATAAAACTTTCTTCTAAAACACGTGTCAGATTCTGCTGTCCTTCCCAGGAACTTCCAGGAACTACGTTTTCTGAAGAAAAAGTAAAACCTCATGAACCTGACCCAGTCTGACCTTTCAGCCTTCTCTGTGGGGCACAGGGGCTCTTGTCTGGGGCCCAGAGAATAAGTAGGTGTGGAGACCGAAGCTGGTGTGTGCCATGGACATGTCAGGAGGTGGCTGTGCAGTGGGGAGGCAAAGTGACTGGTGTCGCTGAGCAGGGAAGATGATATGGAGTACCAGGATGTAGGCCAGGAACATCTCAGAGGCCTGGACCATTACAGGGACCTGGGCCATCTCAGGGGCCTGGACCATCTCAGAGACCTGGACCATCTCAGGGACCTGGACCATCTCGGTGACCTGGACCATTTCAGGGGCCTGGACCTTCTCAGTGACCTAGACCATCTCAGGGACCTGGACCAGCTCAGTGACCTGGACATTGTAGGAGCTTGTCTTAGTTCCCTGGATTGCTGTCACACTACATGGATTAAAACAAAAAAATATATACTATCTCACAGTCTGGAGGCCAGAAGTCTAAGGTCAGGTAGTTGGCAGGGTTTGCTCCTTCTTGAAGCCCTAAAGAAGAACTCATTCTCTTCCTCCCTTCAGGCTCTGGGAGCCAGCAGTCCCAGGCATACCTGGGTCCATGGACATACCACGTTATACCTGATCCCACTTTTGGTGGCCTCTGGCTCTATGTGCCCTTCTCTGCTTCTTATAAGGACTTTGTTGACTTTAGGTCCCTCTCTAGTCCAGAATGAACTGCAAAGACCCTATCTGCAGATAAGGTCATGTTCTAGGTGAATAAGAATTTTGGGGACTTCATTGAACACTTTTGAACCTGGTACAGAACTCAGGTGTGTGGTCTGTGCCCTCCTTCCTGCCTGGGGCCAGCTGCTGAGGATATCCAGGGAGGGCACCCCTTCCCTGAGCCAGGAAGCTGGTGGTGCCCTCGCCATCTGTCAGATGAACATTAAAAAAAAGCTGAAACAGTGAGATTAATCACGCAAGGGGGAAAGCTTTCTTAACATTTGGCATATTTGCAAACATTTTCAGATAAGAGCTCCAGTGACTGTGTTATTTTGTAAATCCCGCCTGGCACATGTTACTTCCTCCTCTCAGCAGCCTGGGGAGATGGGGGCAGGCGTGGCCTCTGTGTCAGAGGCTGGAGTCCTGGTGGAGATTCCCCTCTCATCCAGTCAAAGGCCAGAGTATGCGCTCTGAAGGGGCCTCTCTGCCTGGGGCAGCGTGGACTCTGCAGTGGCCTCAATTTTGCTCCTTTTAGGGACTTTTTCTCCACCTGCTCCTTCTCCCAGCCTTGGCTCACACAGTCCCCTCAACACCTGTGTCCATCCCTGGACCCTCACCCCCATCTCGTGTCCTGGCCCTGCTGGGATGTTGCCTTTGCTGGGAGGCTCTTCCAAGTGCACCTGCAGGGCTGTCTGAGGCAGCGCCCCCTGCTCCTGTGCAGCTGGCTGGCCCCGGGAGCCCCTTCTGCCTTCTAGTGTAGCTCAGGTTATTTTTCCTTAAATGCAAGACTTCAGTTCCCCTTCGTCTACCACTGTGGAGCTACCCAGAGCTGTGAGCTCTGCCACCTCCTGCCTCCCTCACCTCTTGACCTCACCAACCCTTCCTGGAGGCGAGGAAAAGCTCCTGGAGTTTCCTGAGACCCCACCCTCACCTGTCCAACCAATTAGCCTTGCCTGAGCCCTCACTCCAGCCCGAGTCCTATGCCCACCACCATCTCTGTCAGTGTGGTGTCATCTGACCAATGGCTAGTTTGTGCTGAGAGCTCTTTATGGGCAAGGCCCTGTGTGACAAGCACTTTAAGATTGCTGCCTCCCTTAATCCTGGAAACAGCACTTCAAAGGTAGGAAAACCTAAGCTTAGGGAACGGGCTGTGTACCTGGGGTGGAGCTGGTGTGAGAACAGGGGTCTGAGCTCAGTTCTTCGCTGTGCCTGGGCCCCTTGCCTTGTTCTAGCTACAAGTGGGACCAAGGTTTTTTTTTTCAAGTGGCATTTGTGGAAGTTTTGTGAGCCCAGGTTTGGCAGTGTAGCAACCTCCAGCTGTCTGCAGACCTCTGCTTTCAGCGAACAGCCTGCTCACTGCCCTCCTCAGGGTCCCTTAGGACCCTAAACTCAGACTTGCCAAAACTCAGCTTCTCCTTTTTCTCCATTGAGGGGCTCCACCCCTATGCCTATCACCAGGGCTGTCAATTCGGCCTCTGCTAATTCATCTCCGTGTTCATTCAATGGCTACCCCGGGGACTGGATGTCGGGAATTCCAGAGGGTGCCCCATGCTCCATCCTGCCACTTGCCCTGATGCAAATGCAAGTGCCACTCTTGGGAGACTGGAGGGTAAAGATTTTTGTATATATTTTCCATACTAAGTGCAGAAATCTGGTTGTATATTACATATAAGGCACATCTCAAAGTAGACTGGCCGCCATTCAAAGACGATAGCTGCGGTGGTAAGTTGCTGCTGACTGGTCTAACTTAGTGTCATGGCAGTCCAAGCTCAGGTTGGAAAAGAGTTTACAGACAGAGCATTTCAGAAAGGAGTGAGTTTATTGAGAGCAGAGACAATGAGGGCCCTGTGAGCACAGCGGCTGACCTCCTGACAGGCCAGGGAGAGCTGATGCTTTTCATGGGTTGTGAAGTGAAAGGTGCTCAGTCGTGTCCGACTCTTTTAAGACCTCATGGACTCTACAGTCCATGTAATTCTCCAGGCCAGAGTACTGGAGTGGGTAGCCTTTCCTTTCTCCAGGGGGTCTTCCCAACCCAGGGATCGAACCCAGGTCTCCCGCGTTGCAGGTGGATTCTTTACGAGCTGAGCCACAAGGAAAGCCCAAGAATACTGGAGTGGGTAGCCTATCCCTTTGCCAGCGGATCTTCCTGACCCAGGAATCGAACTGGGGTCTCCTCCATTGCAGTCAGATTCTTTACCAACTGAGTTATGAGGGAAGCCGTTTTCCTGGGTTAGTAGCCAATTTTTATAGCCTCAAGACAAAAAAGATTCCTGCTGGAAGGGTGGCATTAGGTGATGGGTTAGGGCATTATATGGTGAATACTGGATTGGGCCTCTTTGCCTATTTTGGTCAGGAAGCTTGTTAGTGATGATCAACGGAACTTTTGGCAATGGTTACAAAGGGTTTCAGTAAGTTCTGGAAATGGCCTTGGTGCAAGGCCTTGCTCCCGTGACCTTGGTATGGGACCGTGCTCTTAGGACACCTCTTCCCCACACACTTCCTTTATTTTTATCTGGAAGGAGGTTACATCTAATGTATTGCAAGTAATAGAATATATGCATCAAAAATAAAACACAGAACAGTTTAAAATATCATTTCCCATGTTCAGTCCACAGTTCTCTTTTACTGTTAAATATGTAAAGTGTCTAGGAGCAGCCGGAGCGACCCCTCACCCTCTGGGTTACCCTCACCTCTTGCTCCTCATGGGCCACACCTGGAGTGTTTTTGTGCTTCCACAACAAAAATGTGTGTCTGTGCATATTATATAGTGTTGCCTGCATGTTTTCTACAAATTGAAATATCGCTGACTTACAACATTGTGTTATTTCTGCTGTGCAGCAAAGTGACTCAGTTGTATATATATATATTCTTTTCCATTGCTGTTTGCCATAGGACACTGAATATACTGCCCTGTGTTCTATACTAGGGGCTGTGTTGTTTCTTCATCCTATATATATGAGTTTGCATCTGCTAATCCCAAACACCCAGTCCATCCCTCCTCCACCCCACTGTCCCCACTTGGCAACCTCAAGCCTGTTCTTTATGTCTGTGGGTCTATTTCTATTTTGTAAGTAAGTTCATTTGTGTCATATTTTAGATTCCACATGTAAGTGATATCGTATGGTATTTGTCTTTGAGTTATCTCACTTAGCATGATAATCTCTAGGTTCATCCATGTTGCTGCAAATAACATCATTTCATTTTTTTTTTTTTTAATGTCTGTTGTTTTAAATATTTAAAATGTTGTGTTGGTTTCTGCTGTATAACAACTTGAATCATCCATAATTATATATATATGGAGAAGAAAATGGCCACCCACTCCAGTATTCTTGCCTGGAGAATTCCATGGACAGAGGAGCCTGGTGGGCAGTCCACGGGGTCACAGAGAGTCAGACATGACTGAGCGACTAACATTACATTATATATATATATATATCAGTTCAATTCAGTTCAGTTCAGTTCAGTCACCCAGTTGTGTCCGACTTGGTTGCAACACCATGGACTGCAGCACGACAGGCCTCCCTGTCCATCACCAACTCCCAGAATTTACTCAAACTCATGTCCATTGAGTCTGTGATGCCATCCAACCATTTCATCCTCTGTTGTCCCCTTCTCCTCCCGCCTTCAATCTTTCCCAGCATCAGAGTCTTTTCCAATGAGTCAGCTCTTCGCATCAGGTGGCCAGAGTATTGGAGCTTCAGCTTCAGCATCACTCCTTCCAATGAATATTCAGGACTGATTTCTTTTACAAGGGACTGGTTGGATCTCCTTGCAGTCCAAGGGACTCTCAAGAGTCTTTTCCAACGCCACAGTTCAAAAGCATCAATTCTTCGGCACTCAGCTTTCTTTATAGTCCAACTCTCACATCCATACATGACCACTGGAAAAACCATAGCCTTGACTAGATGGACCTTTGTTGGCAAAGTAATGTCTCTGCTTTTTAATATGCTGTCTAGGTTGGTCATACAGATTTTTGAGATTGCAACCAAGTACTGCATTTTGGACTATGATGGCTACTCCATTTCTTTTAATGGGTTCTTGCCCACAATAGTAGATATGATGGTCATCTGAGTTAAATTCACCCATTCAAGTCCATTTTAGTTTGCTGATTCCTAAAATGTCGATGTTCACTCTTGTCATCTCCTATTTGATCATTTCCAATTTGCCTTGATTCATGGACTTAACATTCTAGGTTCCTATGCAACATTGCTTTTTACAGCATCGGACCTTGCTTCCATCACGTCACATCCACAACTGGGTGTTGTTTTTGCTTTGGCTCCATCTATTCATTCTTTTTGGAGTTATTTCTCCACTGATCTCCAGTAGCATATTGGGCACCTACTGAGCTGGGGAGTTCATCTTTCAGTGTCCCATCTTTTTGCCTTTTCATACTGTTCTCAAGGCAAGAATGCTGAAGTGGTTTGCCATTCCCTTCTCCAGTGATATATGTATCTCACCTCCCTCCCCTCCCCCATCCCACCCCTCTAGGTCACCAGAGTGCCAGACTGGGTTTCCTGTGTTACACGGCAACTTCTCACCAGTGCTCAGGATAGTGTATACATGTTGACGCTACTTTCTCCATTTGTCCCACTCTCTCCTTCCCCCACTGTGTCCACAAGTCCATCTCTACATCTGCATTTCCATTCCTTCCCTGCAAATAGGTTCACCAGAACCGTTTTTCTAGATTCTGTATATATGCATTAATATACAACAATTGTTTTTATTTTTCTGACTTCACTCCTTGTAATTCTGTATGTTCTTTCCACCTCACTAGAACTGAGTCAAATTCATTTCTTTTTATGGCTGAGTAATATTCCACTGTGTATATGTGCCACATCCTCTTGATTCATTCATCTTTTGGTGGACATTCAGACTGCTTCTGTGTCTTGGCTATCGTGCATACTGCTGCTACCAACATAGGGGTACACATTTTTAACCTTACTCGATGGTCTCATACTGAGAAGAGTTGCTGGACCCAGTTCCAAGGACTGCGTGTGGAGGCTTCTCCTGACCAAGCAGCTCTCTGTGGCAGTACGGAGTCCACGAATCCCACTCAGTCCTGATACTATCAACCCAGAGATAGAATCAGATCCCACCTGCCACTTCCGACAACACCAAACCCAGGGCCAGGTTGCTGCCTGTGCCTCTGACTAACTGACTGTCAATCAGAGGCACCCAAGAGCCTCTCCTCTGGTCATTCCCTTAATTGGATAGAATGGCTAGCAGAGTTCAGGGAAACATTATGTTTACTCACTAGTTTGGTGATTTACTGTTAAAAGATATTAAAGGGTATGAATTAAGAAGCAGATGAAGAGACATGCGGGGCAAAGTCCTTAACAAAGGCCTTCTTTTTTTGTGGAGCTGGGGGCCCAGCATGCTGGCACATAGAGTGTTCCTGGTTCCCTGACTTGGGAACTCTCACAAAGGGGAAGAAAGCACTTTTTTTTTTTTTTTTTTTTTTTAAGGGAGGATTCATTATATAGTCATGATTAACTAAGTCATTGGCCAATAGTGATTGACTTACCAGGAATCAGCGGGCAGGCCTGAAAGTTCCAGCTCTCTAACCATCCGGCTGGTTCTCCTTTCAACAAGCCTCCATCCTAGTTGTTGGCAGTTGCTCAGTCATGTCTGACTCTTTGTGACCTCATGGACTGCAGCACGCCAGGCTTCCCTGTCCTTTACTATCTCCTGGAGTTTGCTCAAATTCAAGTCCATTAAGTCGGTGATGCTAACCAACCTTCTCATCCTCTGTTGCCCTCTTCTCCTCCTGTCTTCAATTTTTCCCAGCATCAGGGTCTTTTCCAATGAGTCAGCAATTCAAGTCAGGTGGCCAAAGTATTGGAGCTTCAGCTTCAGCATCAGTCCTTCCAATGAGTATTCAGCATTGATTCCTTTATTTTTCTTTAAAATGGTATATTAACATGCAATAGGGGCTTCCCTGGTGGTTCAGATGGTAAACAATCTGCCTGCAATGTGGGAGACCTGGGTCGGGAAGATCCCCTGGAGAAGGGAATGGCAACCCACTCCAGTGTTCTAGCCTGGAAAATTCCATGGACAGAGGGGCCTGGTGGGCTACAGTACTTGGTGTTGCAAATGATTTATATCTTTATTTTTGATTGAATATATTTATTTTAAATGTCTTAGTTTTAATTTTAAATGCTATAAATGCTGACAGATATAGCCCACATAAACCCAAGCTTCTGGGACCCCTGGTGGTTCCTGGATCATAAAGGCCCTGAGCTCTGCAAGGGGACCCTGGCAGCAGGCGAGCCTCGTCCCACAGAATCCCTGGACACTAACAAACCTGGAAACTTTGTATTCTTCAATTTAAACACATATATTCAGGTAACTTATCCAGAGGAAATTAAAAGCTCAGAAGTTCCCGGAGTGATTGTCAACAGGGAAATATGATGCATAACCCAACTAAGTATTTTAAAATGAGATTTTAAAACTACTTACTACTCAATCTAAATTCAAGTACAGTAGTCAAAGAAATTGAAGCTATTCATCAACCTTATAGAATTCACATCTGTTTTTAAAAAGAATAATCTTGCATTTAAACAGATATCCTTCATGACACAAACCCATGAAGTAAACAAAAGAGTTTAAAAATATATAACTTTTCCAGTGTCTTAACAGCTCAGTCTAAGACTTCGTGTTGGTTTGATCCATGGCAGTGAAGAACATACAGACAGCAGCTGTGATGAGCAGACGCGTTCCCTCATAGAGAAGTTTTGGAGAAAACACACTCCATATAAATAAGTGATAACGCAGGGATGTCACCAAAACGATATACACAGAAACTGGAGTAGAACAGATGAGCGCGTAGCAGAAGCAAGCACGACTGAGTGCCGAGCCGCTGTTGACAGAAAGGGAAACGTGCATTAGAGCATGCCGCTCTGGACTGTGTGAGTCACGGACCCACACGCGGCCACCAGGGCAGGAGCCCTGGGTGAGTCCTCAAGCCCAGCCTTGGCTCCCACTTGGGACCCAGTCCCTCAGGCAGGGGTCCTCGGAGAGCTGCGCCTGAGGCATCACCTCCTCCCCTCCCGGGGCCTCGGTCCTGACACCCAGCATGGGAAACCCCTGGGGATGGGCCTGGGCACAGGCTCCGCTGCCCTCCTGGAGTGCCAGGGCATCTGTGCTCAGTGGGAGCCTGCTGACCCCACGGCCCTCTCGACCAGACAGGGAGGTAGGGAAACTCCAGACACTGACTTGCTTGGGTTTCAGTGTCATGCATGGGGAACGTGACCTACTTGGAAGACTCTGACTGGGTTCCTTCCATAGTGACAGCCCCAGTGAGAAGACAGTTCCTGTAACCTCAGCATAAGATAATTTGCAATTGAGGGGATGAATGGAGGCCCTGCAGCTTGGACCAGCTAGGCTGTCCCCACTGCTAAGCTCCAGAACAGATGCCAGCTCCTTAGTAGAGAGGCACGGTCTACCCAGGGCCTAGTTTTTGAGCCATTAGAAATACATTTTCAGAGCTTCCTTGGTGGCCCAGTGGTTGAGAATGTAGCCTTCCAATGTAGGGGACATGGCTTAGATCCCTGGTTGGGGAACTAATATCACACATGCTGCAGGGCAGGAAGACCCCGCACCTCAATTGGAGAGCCTGCCTGCAGAAAACGACAGAGCCCATGTGCCACAGTCAGAGAGAAACCTGCATGCTGCAATAAAGAGTTCATGTACCTCAACTAAGACCAGATGTGGCCAAAAAAAAAAATTTAGAAAAACCATCTCCCTCTTAAAAAAAAGTGTTAGCTGCTCAGTTGTGTCTGACTCTTTGTGACCCTATGGACAGTAGCCCCCCAGGATCCTCTGTCCATGCGATTCTCCAGGCAAGAATATTGGAGTGGGCTGCCATTCCCTTCTCCAGGGGATCTTCCTGACCCAGGAATAAAAAAAAAAAAAAAAAAAAATTTGTTTTTCTATCACTTTAGTCTGGTTATAGTTTTCTGATTTTACTGGAAAAATAAAAACAGAAACAATAAGTAAAATTTGACTGAAAATGAATGAGAAAAACTTTTTCTAAAATAAAAGAGAAACATTCCTTAATTAGGGACAACATAATACAACCCTCCCCAACTGACTAAAATGCTTTCAACTCACTTAAAAAAAATGCTAACATCTTTTTTTCTCTCCAATACAAGTATAATAGATGTCAAGTGCCAGGAAAATCAAGCTGTGATTTTAGCACCAGGGAAGCTGCTCTTCACAGAAGACTGGGCTCTCACGGCCCGGCCTTCACCTGCCCTGTCCACCTGCTCGGCTGGCCTGCAGTCAGAGACGTGGTGCGTGCCAAGCTGGTACCACAGCAAGCAGCCCTCCAGGGCAGGGGGCACACACCTCACCTGCTCATGGCCCAGATGTGTGAAGGGACCTGCCAGCCTCCTGACCCAAGCAAACCCACAGCTCAGGGGTGATCTCATAGCCAGGGAGGGTTCACGTGCAGCATGATTAACGGAAGGACATCCCAGGCCACACACCCACCCCATGTCCCTCCACAGCCACCAGCAGGCACCCGGCTCACAGGCGTGGACGACCAGACCAGACCAGCAGTGGCTGCGAGTCAGGGTGGAGTCTGTCCACAGACATCCCAAAGGCCACCTGAAGAGATGTCCCATCGTCGGGAAGCCTGAGGCCTCAGAGCAGGAGTTCTCTCCTCGGCAGGAGCCTCCCCAAAGTCCTACTTGAGTCTTGCCAGCCTCACACTGACGCTCACCTTCACCCTGAACGTCCACGGGGACACAAGCGTGGGGACAGAGGGCGAGGCTCCCTGAGGCCTGTGTCTCAGGACCTGGTCTGGGGGTGAACCTGTGGGACTGAGAAGAACCCATGATGGAGGCCAAAGTGGGGTTCAGATATTGGGTCAGCAGTCACCCAGGGAGGCCTGTGCTACTCTCTGGGGTAGGGAAGTAGGGGCCCTGAGGCAGGCGGAAACGGGAAGCTCACCCTCCCCTGGGCTGGAAGGGTCCCCCTGGGGCCTTCCTGACCAGCACAACCGCCCAGTGTGTGAAGGGGAGCATGTCAGGGGTTCAGAGGCACTGAGGGAGCCCTGACGTACAGACACTGCACTCCTCACACTCCAGCACCTCATGGGATCCACAGCCCACGGCAGCAACACCAGCACCCTGCCTGACTGATGAGGGTGGCCCAGCAGCAGGCTGCCACACAGCACTCAGGCCGCACACTGCCAGGTGGCCTGGGCACCCAGGTAAGCATGTGGACGGAAGCTGGAGGCCCTTCCTCATGACACCTCTTTCCGAGGGGAGTGATGTAGAAACAAGGAAGGAAGCACGGAATGTGAGGCGGTGGGAACTCTGTGGACTAAACAGGCAGGGGAAGGATGGACGGATGGATGTGCTGGGCAGGACAGCATGGTGGGCTGCCCTGTCAGTCTGATAGGAAGGAGCCTTTGGGGCTGGTGACTGTCAGCTTCCATGGGGGCAGGACAGGCTGACAGAGTCATAGCCCCATGGGGAGCCCCTTGGGACCATCCAAGGCCCCCTCTCCAGCAGGGATCCTGGAGGTGAGAACTAGCTCTTGTGAGAATGAGAGAACTCCTACTTTCTTGTCCCCCGTGGACACCCCCCTCCCTGGGCCCCAACCAGGTCCCCAGCAAGTAGATAAGATGAGAAGGGGCTTTCCATCCTGTCCAACTGGAGACCCAACTTGGTATGATCTAGAAGAAGCCAACAGGGACGTCTGAGCTGTCCCTACACAGAGCTGCCCCGTACCCCACACTGGCCACGCACTGTGGACTGTTCATTCTTATTTAAGGAGAAGAAAACTGATGAAAAAGACCTCTGAGTTATTGGGAGCAGGAGTTAACCTGCCATCAGATTAAAGATGAGGAGCCTCACCTGCTGGCTTCTGAGGTCAGAAAGTTCACCAGGTGGCTGGCCCACAGCACAGGCCCCGAGTATGTCGCAAATGCCGTCAGGAACATGGCTGGGATCTCCATGTAGGCATCCAGGCCCACGAAGCCTGCTGAGATGTCCACAGTGGCGATGCTGTTGGAGTTTCCCTGGAGGAGGGCAGAAGCAGCGCTGACGCGGCTGGTCCTGTACCACGGCCACGAGGGAAGATGAGAGCCAGTTGCGGGGACGTGGCCCCAGGAGCCCCGTTGCCCGTTCACTCCTGGCTCTGGGGCTGACCCCGGATGACGGCCCTCCACCTGCCCGCCTCACTCCCAGGCTTGGGGAGCAAGTGGAATGTTTTTTACCTTTGAGAAACTATACAATGTAAGTCTGCTGATGGGAGTGTGGAAAGCCCCAGACTTCTGTCAACTTCAGGTATACCAACCTCCCTCCTCCCTCCTTGGGGACCCTGTCTGAGGGGCTAAGGGCGGTGTTGCCACATGGCTTACAGGAGCAGCACGACACTGCTGTCAGGGAGTACAGGGAGAGTCAGGCCCAAGATCCTGGCCACTAACAGGACAGCTCGTCCCACCAGAGAGGGCGGGGTTTTGAATCCAAGTGAGGGTCTCCCAAGGTTTGGCCCCCCACCTTTCAGTCTTCACTGATGCTGGTGGCCTTTTCTAAGACACTTGCACTGTTTATAGGCCTGACAGCACAAATGTCTGTCCTAGCACAGTGAAGGCCCTTCCCAGGAACTTTCTACCCGATGGCCCAGGACATGGGTCCAAGCTGGGTGAAGCCCACCGCCTCCTCCCCTGGCTGTGTGCCATTCTGGGCCATCACTGGGTGGTGGCGCTGACCCCCAAACATCTCAGGCCATACCTACTCCCACTGTGTTCACTGTCCACCGCTGGCCCATCCCTTGAAAACAACCTCCTTTGTGCAGCTTCCCCATGACCCACTCTGCTCACGTCCGTCTGGGCTCTCCCCCGACTGTATGGTTGCCTCCCTAGAAACTAAGAAGACCTCGGAGCTGCTGAGAGGAGGAGAAGGAAGAACAGGAATCTCAAACGCCACGGCGAGGCGGGGCAGGCTGATGACGGAAAAGTGGCTCTGACCCCAGGCGGCTGCTGGAGGTCCTGCCAAAGCTGACTCCGCCGTCAGGGAGGATTGGCCTAAGGTGCGGCCTGCACGCTCTGGGGCTTCCCTTGCGTTAGGTCACTAGGTTCTCAACAGTCCTGATGCTGTGTGTGTGGGTGGGGGGAGAAGGCGTGGTATAGAGGCAGACACTGAGGGGCCCATGGAGGGCTGTGGGTGCCAACTGGGCACTAAGCTCCTGACCCTGTGCCATGAGGAGTTAGTGAGCTGAGGGCTGGGGAAAGGGTCAGTGAGCCTGTGAGCCTCCTGCCAGGAAACCCAACAGTGAGAAAAGGACGTCCCGAAGGAAGGGCTCTGGGCGGGGAGACAAGAGTGGCCCCAGGGGCCCACTGCGCTCCTAAGGCCACACACCTGCCCACTCGTCTGACATGTCGTAGGGCCTGCCGTGAAAGGGCTGACCTGTGTTGATTTTGCTCCTCAGGGCCCTGCAGCACGTTTGACGGTGCCTGCTGCAGGCACACCCGTGGCTGTCAGACACATGTGCTCTGGCTGCCTGTGGGCAGTGCCTGAGATGTGCCAGCATCACATCCTGTCATGGAAGCTTCGTGTCCTGCCGTGGGATGAGGCCACATGTGGCAGAGAAGCAAACTGAATGTCAAGAGGCTGTCTCCTTGCTTGGGGGCGTGACCTGCAGCCAGTCTTCCTGACACTGAGGCCTCAGCGTTGGGCAGAACTGTTCAGTTCACAGGGAGCCTATGGGCACCTTCCTGATCAGGCGGCAGGGTCTGCTGTGCCACTGGGGGCAAGTGGGAGACCCTGGTGAACTGCACTCCGGGTACGGGGAACAGGTCAAGGGCAGGGCCGAAGGCTGAGGTGGAACCCGGTCCTTCCAAGGCCAGGAGCTGGACCTCTGTCCACCTGTCCAGTGCTGTCCCAAGCACACAGCTGCACCCTGAGGTCTGCCCTGGAGATGGCTGGGTCTGCCTCTATGGGCCCTTCAGCACTGAAGAGGAGATGCGACACGCACGGGTCCCAGGAGAGTAACAGCTGAGCGGAGCCCCCGCGGCGCCCAGTGCTGGGAGCCAGGGAGCAGGGAGAGCAGTCACCAGCAAAGCTGACAGAGCCAAGCACTCGCTCCCCTGACTGCCCGCGGGAAGCAGGCCCGCACAGCAGCTGCACGCTGCCACCAAGCACGCCTCTCTTAAATAACTAACTGTACTTTATCTTATAAATATATGCATGATTTAAGCATAATTCACCTTGCCATGCCAACAGTTCTTGCACTAAACTTTCCAGCTTATGGTAAACATTTCTTAAAGAAAAACTAAAAGATAAACAACATAAAAGTTAACAGTCTTCTATCCATAATGATGAAAACCTACCTGAAAATAGAAGAATGCTTGACCAAACCAGTAATGCATCACAGTGACCTCAGTTACGTTGTGCCTCAGGGGCCTCCAGATGAACTGAGTCATGATGGTCTGGATCGCGAGGCTCAGCACCAAGACAGGAAGATTGTGGGGTCTGAGGAGCAGCGCTGCCAGGAGAACTAAACCACTGTATATCTCCCAAAGGCCCACAGTCCTGGCCGTGAAGTCTGCAGCAATGACTTGAGATTTAAGCAAGTCTTTGGTGCCCGTGAACAGAATGCCAAGGACAAAGACATAAACAAAACGAGCCTCAGTAATGCCCCTAAAGAAAGCAAAACAAGTCAGATTCATTAGCACCAGCTGCAAAAAATCCAATACGTATTTTCCCACAAAGACCATGTGTCTACTGAGCTGAGGTAACAATACAAGCTTTGGGACCCACCCACCACAGGGGGCTCTGTGGAAGTAGGGGTGTCTGCCTGTGCACATCAGCCCTCCAGGACCCCCAGAGGCTGGCAGGCCTGCCGGCTGATAGGAAATGGTTCTCATGTGGCCAAGGATCACCTGGGTGAAAGATCAGAGCCATCACTTGTGGCCAAAAGATCTGTCCACCTGCTTTGCATAGTTAATTTGAAAAACTGCTGCAGTAGGATAAGGTCAAAGAGGGAGAAATCCACAAAGGCCCAAGTAATCAGAGACATTTCAAGAAGAAAGGGGCTGGGTCCCGTATCAAGGAGGACACTGGGCAGGCTGACAGTGAGCAGGAAGGAGAGCACCACTGATGTCTTTAAGGGTCCCCCTCTGGCCCTGACCACCCAGCTGTGCCTGGATGTCCAGAACCACTAAAATCAGGCCTTCCACCCCAGCCAGGTCTGGGCTTCAGAGTGGAGGAGAAAGTCAGGAGTTAAATGCAGAGGATTCCAGAACACCAATGTAGAGCAGCACCTGAGGGGACTGAAAGGAGAGAAACAGCTTTTAGGGAGATCTAGAATCAGGGCAGCTTTAGAATCAGGGCAGATCTAGAACCAGGAGGGAGTCTAGAATCAGGATGGACCTGGAACCAGGATGCATCTAGAATCAGGATAAATGGAGTGGGGAGTGGAAGCATTTTACAGGAAGAATGGGAACCAGGCAGTGCAGGTTAATGAAAGGCTGCACTGGTCTATGTTTTAGACACCAACAAGGTACATACTGTTGTCTTCCATGAAAGGTAAGGAAGTGATCCATATCTTGATGCAAGTGATGCTGAAATAAAGGTGCATCCGAGAGGAAAGAGGAATTTACTCATGTATCACCCTTTGGTTTGTAAATAAGTTCATTTGTATCATTTTTCAGATCCTATATATAAGCAACATACACTTTGAGATTTAAACAAATAGAGACTGAGATTTAAACAACCCATCCTGGGTTGGATGCCCTCACATGTGACATTCAGTCTTGACATTCAGTCTTGACATCTGCACAGAACTCCGACTTTGAGATAAACAGCCTTTAAGGTGTCTTATCACCATGCCCTCCCCACCTGACCTTCCTTTCACAGGAAGGCCTGCCAGCTGTCCCCTGAGCCAGGCCCTCAGCATCATCTCGACTCCCCACATCAGGTGATAGGCCCTATTTCCAGGTGTGCCCCCTGTGCCTCTTAGCCACCCAAACAATCTGGCCATAGCTCTCAAAATTCACCCTGACACGTTTTCAGAGAGGGTAACACTTGCTTTTCTTTCTCTGACTAGCAAAGCAATACCAAACGTTTAGAGAAAACCTATCCTTCTCAAACTATTCCAAAAATTGCAGAGGAAGGAATGCTTCCAAACTTACATTATGAGGCCAGCATAACCCTGATATCAAAACCAGATAAAGATATTACACACAAAAAATTATAAGCCAACATCACTGATGAACACAGATAATAAATCATCAACAAAATAGTAGCAAACCAAATTCAAAAAAAACATTAAAAGGATCATACACTGTGATGAAGTGGGATTTATCCCAGGGATGCAAAGATGGTTCAATATCCAAAAAACAATCAAGGTTATATACCAAATTAACAAACTGAAGAATAAAAACCACATGATCCTCCTCAATAGATGTGGAAAAAGCTTCTGACAAAATTCAACATCCATTTATGATTTAAAAAATTCTCCAGAAAGTGGGTATAGAGGGAGCATACCTCAACATAATAAAGGCCATATGTGATAAGCCCACAGTTAACATCATATTCAGTGGTGAAAAGATCTAGACTAAGAACAAGACAAGGATGTCCACTCACCACTTTTATTCAGCATAAAATTGGCAGTCCTAGCCATAGCAGTCAGATAAGAAAAAGAAATAAAAGGACTCCAAACTGAAAAGGAAGAAATACAACTGTCACTGTTTGCAGATGCCATGATAGATTAAATAGAAAATCCAAAATACCACTAGAGCTCATCAATGAATTCAGTACAGCTGAATAATACAAAATTAATATACAGAAATATTTTACATTTCTGTAACAACGAATTATCATAAATGAAAACAATCCCACTGACAACCACATCAAAGTAATAAAACGCTTAGAAATAAATCTAAGAAGGAGATAAAAGAACTATACTCAGAAAACTGTAAGATACTCATGAAAGAAACTGAAGACAGCACAAACTGATGTAAAGACATGTTTAGACGTACCATGTTCTTGGATTGGAAAAATTAATATTGTTAAAACGATCATCTACTCAAGGCAATCTACATATTCATGTAATCCTGATCAAAATACAAATGGTATTTTTCACAGAACTAGAACAGGTAATTTAAAAACTTTAAAACTTGTAAGGAAACACAAAAGATTTCAACTAGCCAAAACAATCTTGAGAAAGAAGAACAAAGCTGGAGGTCTATTACAAGCCTTAACTTTAAAACATACTACATAGCTGCACTTATCAAAACAGTAAGGAACAGGCACAAACACACACATCACACACACACATAGATTGATGGAATGGAATATAGAACCAAGATGAACCTACACTTGTGTGGGGAATTAACTGACGACACAGGAGGCAACAATATACAATGGGGGAAAGACCGTCTGTTCAATAAGTGGTGTTGGAAAAACTAGAAAGCTACACGCAAATGAATCAAACCAGACAACTCTCTCATACCACACACAAACATAAATTCAAAATGGATTAAAGACCTGAAAGATCCATAGACCTCAGAGACTCATTCACAGCTGCTGGCCCATCACCTCATTTTTCACTATGTGCAACTGTAAGTAATGCTTCAGAGAACACACCCATATCCCAGTCTCTTGCTTCATGTCTGGTCGTATCTTTGAGATGAATTCTAAGAGTACACCCAAGTCAGAGGGTTGGACAAAATCAAGATTCTTAACACATTTTATGAATAGTCTTCCAAAACAGGGTCTGCTCGCCCGAACCCTTATGAGTGTTAAAAACAGAGAAAGCCCTGTGATGTGCAGAAAGTGGTATTGACAATTTGCAGGAGCCAGCTGCAGGAGCTCATGTAAATTATGGGAAAGCTGGGCTTTCTGCCATGCTCCACCCCCAACTGCTAGGAGTATCCACTCACTATTATCCTCATTACTAGTTACTTCTTAGTGGAGCAAAATGAAATCCTTTAAATTCTTTATTTTTAAACAATCCCTTATTTAAAAAAAAACCAAAACACCTCAGTGACCTTACTTCCAAGTTATTTGTCTCTCTCCTACCAAAAGAAGAGGCTAACAGAACTGCTCACTAAGGTGTTCTCAGTGACTGTTGACAAAATCACAATTCACAAAAACCAACTCTAACGTTCTCAAGATTGCACGGCATTTTTAGTACATAAAACATCACAACAGGTCTAGGAACAAGTGCTTGTGTCTGCTAGTACACTTACTTTGAAATATCTTTGTTGTCTTGTTTCCATGGGAACAGCACATTTCCAATGGCCGCCCGGTAGCAATAGATGCCCAGCAGGCCAAACGCCATGGCCACTTTTGATGTGAGGGAGCACCTCTTCTGAACCAACACAAAAATCATGGCGAGAGAAAGTACAGCCAGAACAGAGAGTTCAGCCTTATGATCAGAGCTGGAATGAAATGTAAGGTGCCAGAAGTTACTATCAAGGACAACTAGTGACGTTATGGGTCTACATACGTGGCTTTCTAAGAATGGAACAAATAAAGGGCTGTTAACCCAAACTCTCATTGCTCATTCACAACTGGTCCCCACCATCGGCTCTGCATGGGTCAGGGCAAAACTGCTGGCTCTCCTTTCTTTCCCCAACCACAGGTGAGGAGGGTCTGGGCAAACGGTGTGGTCACCAGCGCGCACCCGCTCACAGGAGGACATGTCCTGGCACCATCCCCTTCCATTCACTTGTCAGTGCAGAGGCAATCACTCGGGAGTGTCTGCCCCCTTGCAGGTACCCCAGCAGAGAGGCTGGGCACATGGCTGTCGCAGCTGTCTCTCTGCCTGGCCTTTGCCCGAGCCCCCTGCTACCTAGGTGAGCTGTCCTGGGCGGCAGGGCTTTCCCGTTCTGTTCACTGCAGCTCATGGTCATGAAGCCCAAACAGTACCTGTGAAGTGGGTGAGTCAAGATGCATACAAACCACACGGAAAGACTACTAGGAAAGATGCAGGGAGAGGAGGCCAGTGTCGGGGCGTGGGTCCCGGGGGTGGTGACAGGGTTACACCGGGGCCTCCACTGCTGCTCTGCAAGCTGCACTTTATGCAGGTCCTGGATCATTGTCACAAACGGAAAGCACAGCATAGAGGCGGCAATTTTGGGTGTCTCTGGGTGCCTCCTGAAGGCTTTGTCCTGGAGGAGGAATCACTGAAACTGCAGCCTCCTCACAAACGGACTGGGAGAGTCATGCCCCGATGGAAAGGTGCAGGGGGCCAGTGTGCTGGGGGAGGGTCCAGACTGAGGAGTGGGCACAGCCACACCCTGGAGAGGGGGCAGGGGTGGTGGGTGTGCCTTTGCACGCACGCCTGTTGGTGCATCTGGGGATGGAAACCACCAAGTCCTCCCGCAGTGCTGCAATGTCCCAGGAAAATTAGAAGGTCATTGTGCTGCCCTGGCGCTCTCACCCTCACAAGCTCTGGCTCTGCCCGCCACGCCTCAGCTCCCCTCTGCTTTCATACCCCAAGTAGGGACAGGCCAGTAAGCTCTTTTCAAGGCTGCTGTGAAAATGGAAATGAGTGGGCACACAGCAGGTACCTGAAAAATGCTACCTGTGGTTACCGTGGTTGCCAAAGATTTGCTAGTACTGTTATCACTGGGGAGAAATTTACCATAAGAATTATTTGGCCAGAGGAATAAATAATCTTACAGCCTTTGGTGTAGAGTTCCAGAAGGACTTATCCAAAAGGACTGTGCCAGTGTGTGGTCCCAGGGTGCTCTGGTGCTCGCCAAATCCTCACCAGGGATAAAACTGCACTTTGTGATTTGACGCTGACAAATCACCAGCCAGGAGCATGCCTTTCCCTGATCTTTCCTCTGGGACTCCCTCCCTGAGGAGTGTGTCTACCATAGTTGTGAGTCTTGCGTTCTGCCAACAGTTCTCAAGCTCTCCCCAGTGACACGACAGTGACCTTTGCTGTGACCTCTGCTGGTCTCTCCTGGGAATGTTTTTTCATTTTGCTGTGCTCTTACTTGAGTTGTTTCCTAAGACTTCGTCGACAGTAAAATTTACGACACAGCCAAATCTTGGTCTTTTCTGTCCTAGCTTCTTCTCTTCACTTCAGCCCTCTGTACCTGCTATACTTTCCACTGGGTTACCCAGCCACCCGTGAGAGGCCTCAGAAGCAGCTGAAGACACGCCTCCAGGCTCCAGCCAATGCAGCTGCCCCTCTGGGGGTGGGGGGTGGGGGAGGCAGGGGGACAGAGAAGGGCGGGGGCACAGGGCTCCCGCTCAGCCTGTCGTCCCAGCCCGCACCGTGGGGGACAGGGCAGCGAGTGACGAAGTACATCCTGCCGCAGTGATCATTATAAAACTCACTGGTTTTCAAACAGGAACACTTACAGTGATTCGGCAATGAAAAACCAAACTACCAGGCTAGCCTCAAATAAAGTCACCTTTCAGTTCAATTCATGGGTTAGTCTTCTATCCTGAGTAGGAAAAGCAGGCCTTTGCAGCATCTGGCCCAAGCTGCAGCTCACGCCCTCACCTGGCGAGCCAGTGCCCCAGGTCGGGCCGGTGGGCCCACTGCACACCGGTCTGGTTCAGGGACCGCAGCAGCCGGCAGCAGGCCAGGACCAGCCAGGGGCTCGCCAGCACCATCCACCGCTCAGGGCCTCTGAGGGCTTCCAGGGAGGAGGGGTCCGCGGGCGCTCGGCTGAGCTCCCACCCCTCACGGCCAGCACGCTTGCCCTGCAGGGCCACCGTGACCCCGTCAAACTCCTCTCCCATGTGTGGGCAACGCTGAGGGGCACAGTCGTCTCCCAGAAAGCAGTTTCTGTAGATCTGGTGGCACAGAGCTAAACACAGAGTGTTGATGAGGAAATACCAGGTCTGGTGCTCCTCTTCGATGAAGCTGCTTGCGCCCAGACTCAACACATGGCCCACGGTTCCCAAGAAGCTGAGAAGATCTAACTCTGACCACCTTGAGGTGGACTGAGGTGGATTCTGTGAAAAGGAAAATGAGTTTTGTAAGGAGGAATCTCATCAGTCCACCTTCTTGCTGCACGAGCGTACAGTGCTCACTCACAGATGATAACCTGCTGCTCCTCATGCCCAGCACCCACTTCACCCCATCTCCCTGGGTAAACCAGAGGACGTGGGGACAGCAGGGTGACCCTGCCCTGGACGGCAAGCCTGCAGCTAAGGGACAAGGAGACTGAGGACGTCTGGACCCCACTTCTCGGCAGTGCCAGAGCTCTGAGCCCGTCCTTCACATCCCGTCCTTGCCTCTCACAGCCATGGCCCACCACTCAAGACTAAGAACCCCAAGGGCATACTCCACCAAACTAGACATCTAGCTTCTCCATGAACTTGTCGGAAATCCAGAGTTTCCATTACAAAGGTAGGGTATCACAGTACTAGCCCTTAAATACACTAATGTAAAGCATTTTAAGTTAAGATGAGGACTCAATGGCTATCAATTAATGCCAGTTGGTATTCATTCTATTAACTGTGTGCACCTAGTACATGATGGTGACATGGTGAACCTAGTCAAGCCCTGGAGAATTAACTCCTCTGGGGAACCCCACGCTGGAGCAGGTAGGGAAATGTGTGGGAAATGACAACATACGTGTTCTCTCAGCCACCGGCCCATGAGGAAGGGTGGGTATCTGCAGCCCCATGACCAGAAGCTGCCCTCTGGGGCCTGTAGTCATTGCCCTGGGTCCCTCGGGCCCTGGGCACTGTGAACCAACCAGGACTGCCTGTGTCTCTCTCACCACCCCACCACCACAACCAGCTGATGAAAGAAGGTGTCAGAGGCCAAAGGCTGCAAGAAAGTCTAGAACAGGAAACTGCACTTTCCGAGGCAGAATGAGGATGAGGTCTGAGTTTCTTCTCGATCTCCGTCAGTCAGCCGCTTGCTCCTCTGTGCAGCCACTCTAGAGAGGCCCCTGGTCACAGTCCCAGGGACCCCGTCTCTCCAACTGAGAAAGAAGGCATGAGGCCTGACAATACAGGTGAGTGTGTGAAGCTGGGATGCTCAGGGGCCTGGGAGACTCGCCGCTGTGAGTGTGTCCCGTCAGCTCCCACGAAGCGTGGGCCCTTTCCTCAGCTCCCACCAGCACCGTGCCTACTACACACCTGGGGTTTAACCCACATCTCATCAGTGGGGCAACAAGAGCAGCCCATCTGGAAAGCCAGTCCTACCTGACTCAGACACTTTCCGCCGGCCAAAGTCCTGGTGAGGGCAGACACGACCGCACAGAGCAGTGCGGCCGTCAGCGCCAGCACGCCGCCCGCAGCCGGCCACGGGAGGCTGCAGAGGTAGCACGGGCTGTCGGCCGCCGTGCACACGGCGACGTGCAGCGCCGCGAGGGCCAGGAGCAGCGAGCACACGGGCGACAGCAGGGGCGCGTCCAGCTCAGCCCTGCTGCCCAGCGCGGGCGGGACACTGAGCAGGAGCAGGGCGAGGACCTGCAAGAGGAGCGGCGGGCGTCCACGACCGCAGAGACGGGGCGCGCTCCCGTCCCCGTTCAGGAACACCCGATCTCCGCGTGCTTTAACTACCAGACGCGGGCGACGCTGTCCGCTCAGCGACCCTGCCCGGGGACCCGTACCTCCAGGACCATGACGGTCCCCGCCGCCATGGAGTAGATGTCGTACTGGGCCGCTCGTTTGCTCAGCGACAGCCTCAGTGTCCTCAGTGCGTCCAAGTACTGCCTGCGAACCCTGGCTCCCAGGTTGAAAAGGACTTCTGAGTTATTCTCCTCCAAGTACAATCTGATCCAGGTCCCGTGCGATCTTTCCGACACTTTAAACTGCTCAAATCCAGGCTCTAAGAAGAAAAGGCCACACACACAAATCACTGACACGCACACACACGTGTAACCTGCGAGTCCTGTTACTGATAGCAGGCGGCAGAGCCTGACGCTCATCAAGACGAACTCCCGGGAGGGGTGGCTGCCCCTCAGGAAAACCCCGACCACGGTGACGCCGGCCTGTGCCCGCCCTGTCCTCCCTCCCACTGCCCCGCTCGCATGGACACAAGGCCCTTCTTCTCAGCCTCCTCCCTCTCCTCTCCTCTTCCTCAAGGTGCAAGAGTCTAACAGCCCATAAAAGCAGAGCACTAAGAGTCCCTCAGTTCTACAGAATCCCCCCAACCCTCAGCCTCTGTGTGAGGACCGGGCAGGAAGTGCCTGACGCCTGCACCACTGTGGCCCTTTCCCCAAGGCCAGCGGGCCCCCCTGCTTTTCACTGTCAGTGCCCCATTTACTTGCTTTCCTTCTTCACAGACCCTCTCTGGGAAGGGATGGAAGTCTCCCAGCCCCTCCTGCCACAAGGCTGACGTGCCCCACCTGCTAGATGATCCATGGCTGAAGCAAAGTCAGGGTGGTGAAACGGCTCGTCAGTGGGGCCCAGCCCTGGCTGTGGTGGGCTCCCCTGGGACGGTGGTGGCAGACTGCCTAAGGTCCAGGGGCTGCCTGCATCCTTTCAGGGCTGAACCAGACTCAGTCGTGACTCGACTGGCTAGCAGAGCAAGAACTTCCTTTCTGAGGCTCCAACTTAAAGCAGAGCTGTTTCAAGGTGGTCTGGGCCATGCCTTTCAGGGGCCTTGGCCCAAACTAACAGCAGCTTGCCCACTCCAGCCTTCCCCAGTCACAGGCTGGCATCCTCGCTGCACAACCCGAATGTGGGCTCAGATGTCCGCAGCCCCACCACTGCCACTGGAGCCAGGGGACCTGTACCAAGTGCTGGGGGCAGGCATGACCCCAAGCCCACTCAGTCCTCTCCCTAGGACCAGTGGGACTGGGATGACTACATGCCCATTTCAGAGAAGAGGCGACTCAGACACCAGCTCATGGGCTGGCAGTGACAGCTGGGGTGAGTCTGGATCCAAGCTGTCTCCCTTACTTGCTACCCTCTACTACCCCGAAGTCACAGACATGGGTGCGTCTGTGTCGGGACCCCACTGCCTGGAGTCACAGAGAAACGGGGGACCTAGGCACGCACCCAAACAAAAACTGAACACTGACTACATGCTAGGTGCATCAGGTTCAGGTCCTGCCACTGTGGGCCTGTGGTCCAGCAGGGTTGTCACACACGTGCAAAACCACACACAGTGAGAAATGCTGTGGTGGGAAAGTAGAGGGAATAGTGAGAGACCCTGGTAACACAAAGGGAACTGACATAAGACTGAGGTTAAGCGTGGGGAACAAGGGCGGTCTGACAGTGAAGTGAAAACATGAAGGATGCCCAGGAGCTACCCAGGGGAGCAGGGAGAGCAGCATCCACAGGAAGAACACATGCAAAGGTCCTGAGGCGAGCAAAGCCCCCACTACGGCCGAATGACGGTCAGGTGAGTGCGCTGCTTCAGACTTGGCTGGACATCACAGCAGGCCTCGAGACCTGTCTCACTGTCAGACACGTGCCCAGCTCTGTTTCAGGAAACACTGTCACTGATGGTGCAGACAACGGGCATCCTGAAGGTGTGAGGCCCCGGGGTGCCCTCTCACTCTGGGGACTGGCCTCAGTTCATCTCTCAGGCTCATTATGGCCACATCCACTGCAGCGCTCAGTTCTCTCAACCCTGCCATCCTGTTTTTGGTTTCCTCTTTATTAGTTCTTGGCATACGAGAAGGGACACATGGTATCAGCAACAACTGATTTGCAAGTTATCTGTTTCTGGCCCAGACTGAAACAAGCATGCAGCCTGGCCTCGTCTCTGACACAGCTACCCACAGGGAGGCCTCACGATCTAAGAGCCAATGCTCCCCAAGCCCTCTTGCCATTCAGGATACCTGGTTCCCAACCACTCCCTGCCGGCAGGGTGTGTCTTCCACAACCAACGCAAGGTCAGGTTATATCTCAGCACAAACTCATGGCACTCACTCCACTTGGCAGTGCCCCACTACTTCAAGTAGGAAAGCACACCCACATCCCATTGAATGTTGCCTCAAACCGGGAAGTGACCTTCTCGGCATCCAAACAAGCCCAGCCCCAGCGTTAAACATCAGCCTTGACAGACCTGGATGGGCCAGAATGAGCTCTCTAAAGCCATGACCCTCCAGTTCTGTGTCCTCCCTCAGTTCAGGTCAGTCACTCAGTCGTGTCCGACTCTTTGCAACCCCATGGACTGCAGCACCAGGCCTCCCTGTCCATCACCAACTCCCGGAGCTTGAGCAAACTCATGTCCATCCAGTCGGTGTCATCCCTACCAAGCTATAAATACCTTGTTCTTCCTCCCAGCTCAAAAACAAGAACAACCCCTTCTTGGCCCCCATTCAGCTCAGACGACAGCCCGTCTTCCTGTTCCCGTTAGACCCGCTGCACCTGCTGCACCCACGCCAGCCAGGCATGTGACTCCCTCTGTCAACAAAGCTGCTGAGATCTCACCTGCCAGAGAAATGGTGAGTTCTTAATTCCGCATTTTATTTTTGGCCACGCCCTGCGACTTGCAGGATCTTAGTTCACCAATAAGGGATTCAACCTGTGCCCCTGCAGTGGAAGTGATGGGTCCTAACCACTGGAGTGCCGGGGAATTCTCAGTTCCTCACTTTATTTTACCTTGAACCCTATTCAACACATCCACTCACTCCCTCCTTCTTGAAGTTCTTTCTTTACTTGGCTTTGTCAACACCAGTCCCATCCTGGCCCTCTAGCACACACACAAGCGCCCTGCCTTACAAACTCTCTCTTTCCACAGCCTTGCCCACTTCAGTGATGGTCACTGCTTCCTTACAGTGTTCAGCTGAAAACCGAAGTTGCTTTTTATGCCACTGGCTTGTCCTCTTTGCACTACCTTCAAAACAGATCCAGAAGCAACCCTCTGTCCTGGACTCCACTGCCTGGACCCTCACCCTCTGCCTGCACTGAAGCACCACACCAGTCCCCTACAGCGCAGCACAGAGCCCTCCTCATGGGCGCCTGAGACAGCCTCTGAAAACACAAGTGAAAGATTTCAGGCTCTGCATGACACCCTGCAGGAGCTCTCCACTTACTCAGAATGGAAGTGAGAGCCACTTGAACGCCTAGAAGGCCCTCAGCCCTCTTCTCCTTTTGGCTCCCCTCAGTCCACAGTGCTCCAGTCATGATGGCCCCTGGTCACTCCTTGACTGTGTGGGCACACCCTCACCACAGGACCCTGCCTGGCCACAATGCCCCATGGCCACTTGCCCCACGGCCCTCACCCACCTGCATGCCCATCCTTCCCTGGTTCAGCATTTTCCTAAGGCACCCATCACCACCTGGCACCCATGGCCATCTTTCTCTCTTTCCCCCTCTGGATGAGAAGCTCCATGATGGCAGAGCTCTCCTCCTGCTGTGCCTCTAGTGCTCTCAATAGCCTCTGCCTGAAGAGAAACATAGTGAGAAAATTCAGCATTTGCTAAATAAATAAATTTATTACTTTTTCATACTGTTCGAGGGGTTCTCAAGCCAAGAATACTGAAGTGGTTTGACATTCTGTTCTCCAGTGGACCACATCTGTCAGAACTCTCCACTATGACCAATCTGTTTTGGGTGGCCTACACGGCGTCACTCATAGTTTTATTGAGTTAGACAAGGCTGTGGTCCATGTGATCAGTTTGGTTCAGTTCAGTCGCTCAGTTGTGTCAGACTCTTTGCGACCCCATGGGCGGCAGCATGCCAGGCCTCCCTGTACATCACCAACTCCTGGAGCTTGCTCAAACTCATGTCCATCGAGTCTGTGATGCCATCCATCCGTCTCATCCTCTGTCATCCCCTTCTCCTCCTGTCTTCAATCTTTCCCAGCATCAGAGTCTTTTCCAATGAGTCAGTTCTTCGCATCAGGTGGCCAAAGTATTGGAGCTTCAGCTTCAGCATCAGTCCTTCTAATGAATATTCAGGACTGATTTCCTTTACAATGGACTGGTTGGATCTCCTTGTAGTCCAAGGGACTCTGAAGAGTCTTCTCCAACACCACAGTTCAAAAGCATCAATTCTTTGGCACTCAGCTTTCTTTATAGTCCAACTCTCACATCCATACATGACCACCGGAAAAACCATAGCTTTGACTAGATGGACCTTTGTCATGGCAAAACAATGTTTGGTTAGTTTTCTGTGATTGTGGTTTTCATTGTCTGCCCTCTGATGGATAAGGATAAGAGGCTTATGGAAGCTTCCTGACAAGAGACACTGACTTTGGGGGAAACTGGGTCTTGTTCTGATGGGCGGGGCCATGCTCAGTAAATCTTTAATCCAATTTTCTGTGATGGCTGTGTTCCCTCCCTGTTGTTTGGCCTGAGGCCAAACTATGGTAGGGGTAACGAAGATTGGCAGACTTTATTATTTTGGGCTTCAAAATCACTGCAGATGGTGACTGCCGCCATGAAATAAAAAGATGCTTACTCCTTGGAAGAAAAGTTATGACCAATCTAGACAGCATATTAAACAGCAGAGACATTACTTTGCCAACAAAGGTCCATCTAGTCAAGGCTATCGTTTTTCCAGTAGTCATGTATGGATGTGAGAGTTGGATTATAAAGAAAGCTGAGCGCCAAAGAATTGATGCTTTTTAACTGTGGTGTTGGAGAAGACTCTTGAGAGTCCCTTGGACAGCAAGGAGATCCAACCAGTCCATTCTAAAGCAAATCAGTCCTGAATGTTCATTGGAAGGACTGATGCTGAGGCTGAAACTCCAACACTTTGGCCACCAGATGAGCTGACTCATTTGAAAAGACTGTGATGCTGGGAAAGATTGAAGGCGAGAGGAGAAGCGGACGACAGAGGATGAGATGATTGGATGGCATCACGGACATGAGTTTGAGTAAACTCTGGGAGTTGGTGATGGACAGGGAGGCCTGGCATGCTGCAGTCCATGGGGTTGCAAAGAGTCAGACACGACTGAGCGACTGAACTGAACTGACTGAATGAAGACAATGAAGACCTTCTTCAAAAGGATTTGTGCACCACTGTTGTATTCAGTGCCCCTGACCCTGCAGCAGACCAGGCCTCCAGTGGAGACTCCTGAACACTCACAGGTAAGTCTGGCTCAGTCTCTTGTGAGGACACTGTTTCTTTGTCCTGGTTCCTGGTGCACACAAGGTTTTGTCTGTGCCCTCCAAGAGTTTGCTTCCCCAGTCCTGTGTAAGTTCTGTAATCAAACTGCACTGCCCGCCAAAGTCAAACTCCCTGGGGGTTCTCAGTCCCTTTGCCAGATCCCCAGGTTGGGAAATCTGTTGTAGGTCCTAGAATTTTCTTAACAGTGCGAGAATTTCTTTGGTATAACTGTTCTGCAGCTTGTGGGTCGTCTGCTCAGTAGCTCTATAGTGGGGCCAATGGCAACCTACTCCGACAGGGCTTAGGCCACATGCTGCATGACCCACGTCTGCTGTGGTCAGAGCCCCTGCCCCTGTGGCAGGCCACTGCTGATCCACGCCTCCATAGGAGACGTTCCAACACTCAAAAGCAGGTCTGGCTCAGTCTCTGTGGGGCCTCTTGGTCCTGGTGCATACAAGGTTTTCTTTGAGCCCTCCAAGCACCTCTGGCAGATACAGGGTTTGATTCTAAATGCGATTTTGCCCCTTGCTCCTTGGAAGAAAATCTATGACCAACCGAGACAGAATATTAAAAAGCAGAGACATAACTTTGCCAACAAAGGTCTGTCTAGTCAAAGCTATTATTTTTCCAGTAGTCATGTATGAATGACAGAGTTGAACCATAAAGAATGCTGAGCACTGAAGAACTGATGCTTTTGAACTGTGGTGTTGGAGAAGACTCTTGAGAGTCCCTTGGACTGCAAGGAGATCAAACCAGTCAATCTTAAAGGAAATCAGTCCTGAATATTCACTGGAAGGAATGATGCTGAAGCTGAAGCTCCAATACTTTGGCCACCTGATGCGAAGAACTGACTAATAAAAAGGAATGCACAAGGACCACTGCAGTGCCCATCATGGGAACATCAGGAAGACACCTGGTGCAATGGAAGAATACAGCATGACGGACATATTAGCAGCTGCTAACTGGCTTACCTTTTTCATATGATGGGACATTCTCCTGCAACAACTTGCTAAGCTGTACTGTATTTAAATGTAAAAGCCTCAGCTGTTCCCGTATTGGTCTTCCTTCTACAACTGGGAACATAAGACTGCCAATATTGCTCTTCGGAATTGGCAGACCCAGTCCTATTGAGAGTGTTGCAGCCAAATCAGTCTGTTGAACGTGCGTTGGATGTCTGACATCACCTAGAAAAAAGAAAACAGTTTAGGTGACAGGCTCTAGGACATGTGTGATGGTAGTCATTTTTAAATCTGACCTTCTACAAGTAATGTTAAAACAAATCACCCTGTGTGCTTCCTACTAACCACAACCTGGCCTAAACCAGGTTTTTAATTTCGTGGCTGCAGTTACCATCTGGGGTGATTTTGGAGCCCCAGGGTCTGAATCTACTCATGCCTCTAGGTCAGACGGAATTTACCAGATGAACAGAGGACATGTTAACAGACAATGCAGAAAGAGACTCCACAGGACAACTAACCAAATTCTTCAACAAATAATCACGATAAAACAGGATGGGGATGGAGACTTGTAAGTTAAAGGAGACCTAGAGACACATCAACAACAACTGAAACTATTTTAAGAAGAATGTGAGCAATTCAAGCCTAAGGGTGCTCTTGAAAACTATGGAGGTTTTGGAGGTAAATAACTAAGAGGAAGCTGGCAGCTTCCTGAGAGCCACAAGCTGAACCACAGGTCAGTTCCAAGTGTATAAGCTGAAAAGGGCTCCCCTGGTATCAGAACAACCTTAACGACTGGCCTTGGGAAAGACTCCTGCAAAGTGGCCCAAATGTGATGAGACTGGACTACGGAGAACACTGATTATCAACTGTCAAAACTGAAGGTGCGGTTAGCCTGAAATGAGTGGAGCCAACAGCTGGGTGGGTCTGACAGCAAGAGAGGCAACATTTCAGAGCCACCACGGCAAGTGACCATCATTGAGCTCTGCCGGCTCTGCCAATTCCCAGGCCACAGTGCCCTCACAGGGATGACGGCAGAGATCTCATATGTGGGGGTCAAGGCTTCACTGGAGAGGTCTAGTCAAAGTACTCAATAAATCAACCAAGCTAGGCTTCAACAGTACGTGAACCAAGAACTTCCAGATGTTCAAGCTGGATTTAGAAAAGGCAGAGGAACCACAGATCAAATTGCCAACATCTGCTGGATCATAGAAAAAGCAAGAGAATTCCAGAAAAAAACATCTGCTTTGTTGATTATGCCAAAGTCCTTGACTGTGTGGAACACAACAAACTGTGGAACATTCTTAAAGAGATGAGAATACCAGACTACCTTACCTGCCTCCTAAGAAACCTCCTCCTAAGGAACAGCAGACTGGTTCCAAATTGGGAAAGGAGTACATCAAGGCTGTATATTATCACCTTGCTTATTTAACTTATATGCTGGGCCGATTAAGTACAAGCTGGAATCAAGATTGTCGGGGGAAATGTCAATAATCTCAGATATGCAGATGACACTACCCTTACGGCAGGAACTGAAAGTGAAGTCACTCAGTCGTGTCCGACTCTTGGTGACCCCGTGGACTGTGGCCCACCAGGCTCCTTCGTCCATGGGATTCTTCAGGCGAGAATACTGGAGTGGGTTGCCATTTCCTTCTCCAGGGGATCTTCCCGACCCAGGCATGGAACCTGGGTCTCCCGCATTGCAGGCAGACACTTTAACCTCTGAGCTACCAGGCAAGCCCTAAGAACCTCTTGATGAAGGTGAAAGAGAAGAGTGAAAAAGCTGGCTTAAAACTCACCATTCAAAAAACTAAGATCATGGCATCTGGTCCCATCACTTCATGACAAACAGATAGGGAAACAATGCAAACAGTGAAAGACTTTATTTTTTTGGGCTCTAAAATCACCCCAGATGGTAACTGCAGCCACAAAATTAAAAGATGCTTGCTCCTTGGAAGAAAAGCTATGACAAACCTAGACAGCATATTAAAAAGCAGACACATTACTATGCTGAAAAAGGTCCGTCTAGTCAAAGCTATGGTTTTTCCAGTAGTCATGTATGGATGTGAGAGCTGGACTATAAAGAAAGCTGAGCACCAAAGAATTGATGCTTTTGAATTATGGTGTCGGAGAACACTCTTGAAAGCCCCTTGGACTACAAGGAGATCAAACCAGTCAATCCTAAAGGAAGTCAGCCCTGAATATTCATTGGAAGGACTGATACCAAAGGTGAAGCTCCAATACTTTGGCCACCTAATGCAAAGAGCTGACTCATTAGAAAAGACCCTGAAGTTGAGAGATTGAAGGCAGGAGGTGAAAGGGATGACAGAGAACGAGATGGTTGTATGGCATCATCGACTCAATGGACACGAGTTTGAGCAAGCTCCGGAAGATGGTGAAGGACAGGGAAGCCTGGCATGCTGCAGTCCATGGGGTCACAAAGACTCAGACACGACTGACTGACTGAACAACAAAAATAAAATAATGACAACAGGCCCTGTGAGGAGGGCTAGAGTTACTGCAATATAGTATTTAATGTTCAGTTTTCATCAAAAACTACATGCAATTATGCAAAGAAACAGGAAAGTATAGCTGAAAGAGAGAGAGAAAAAAAAAAAAGCAGGCTGCACAAGCGTCTTGGGAAGGTCCATATGTCAGAGTTAATAGACAAAGTCTTCCAAGCAGTCGTTGTAAATATGGTCAAAGAACTAAAGGAAACTAGGCAGGTTTCCTTGCCTAGGAAGGTAGTAAAGGCAGGTAGGATGACAGGGTCCCATCCTTCAGAGATTATCAATAAAGGGTTAGAGGTTAGATGGAAACTCTGAAGGTGAGAAGTACAACTGAAATGAAAAATTTACTATGAAGGCTCAATAGCAGATTTTCAACTGGCAGAAGAATCAGGAAAGACAGATTGATAAAAACTATACAATTATACAATAAACAATTATACAATCTGAGAAATGGAAAATCTTCCAAATTTGATGAGAAACATTAATTTCACATCCAATAAGCTCAATGAACTCCAAGCTGTACAGATACAAACTACAAGGAGTGAAGCGAAACTAATTAGATTAATGGTTGATTTCTCATCAGAACCACAGAAGCCAGAAGGCAGCAGGACAGCATTTGCAAAGAGCTGAAAGAACCAGAATCTAGCAAAACTACCTTTCAAAAAATCAAGGGGAAATGAAGACATCCCAAGACTAAAAAAGCAAAAAAGACAATTCATTATTAACAAACTCAGGACTCAAAAAGCTAAGATCATGGCATATGGTCCCATCACTTCGTGGTAAGTAAACGAGGAAAAAGTGGACTTTATTTTCTTGGGCTCTGAAATCACTGTGGATGGTGACTGCAGCCATGAAATTAAAAAGGAAAGCTATGACAAACCTAGACAGTGTACTAAAAAACAAAGACATCACTTTGCCTACAAAGATCCACATAGTCAAACCTACAATTTTTCCAGTAGTCATGTATGTATGTGAGAGGTGGACCATAAAGGCTGAGTGCCAAAGAATTGATGCTTTCGAACTGTGGTGCTGGAGATGACCCTTGAGAGTTCCTTGGACTGTAACGAGATCAAATCAGTCAATCCTAAAAGAAACCAACCCTGAACATTCATTGGAAGGACTGATGCTGAAGCTCCAACACTTTGGCCACCTGATGCAAAAAGCCAACTTATCAGAAAAGGCCCTGATGTTTGGAAAGATTGAAGGCAAAAGGAAAAGAGGGCAGCAGAGGATGAGATGGTTGCATGGCATCACTGAATCAATGGACATGAGTTTGAGCAAACTTGGGGAGATTCTGAACAGCAGGGAAGCCTGGTGTACTGCAGTCTGCTGCTGCTGCTAAGTCGCTTCAGTTGTGTCCGACTCTGTGTGACCCCGTAGACAGCAGCCTACCAGGCTCCTCTGTCCCTGGGATTCTCAAGGCAAGAATACTGGAGTGGGTTGCCATTTCTTTCTCCAATGCATGAAAGTGAAAAGTGAAAGTGAAGATGCTCAGTTGTGTCCGACTCATTGCGACCCCATGGACTGTAGCCTACCAGGCTCCTCCATCCATGGGATTTTCCAGGCAAGAGTACTGGAGGGGGTTGCCATTTCCTTCTCCATACTGCAGTCTATGGGGTCACAAAGAGTGGGAGGTAATTTAGCAACTGAACAACATTTAAACCTGCCTTACAAGAAATACTAAAGGAAGTTCTTCACACTGAAAGCTAGTGACTCCAGACGGTAATCTGGATCCACTTTAAAGGTAACTATATAGTTATAAAAGATAGCATAAAATGTATTTTTCTCTTAAATTCCAAAACAATTATATAGAACTATAGGTATGTATGTATCAAACCACATATATATATTGTCAGCCTACAACATATAGAAATGGCATGTATCTGACAAACAGCATAGCAGAGGTGAGCAGAAGCAAAGTTCTAGTGGAGAAAGAAATGACACGGTAAGAAAATATATGTCCACACAAAAACTTGTTCAGAATCATTCTTAGTGGAATGAAATGTTTCCACAAAGTGAAAACAACCCAAACATCTATCAACTGATGGATGGATAAACAAATGTAGAACACATATACAATGGAATATTACTCAGCAAAAAAAACAGAAAGGAATCAAGTCCTGACACCTGCTACAGGATGAATGAACCCTGAAAACATTACACGAGTAAAAGAAGCTGGTCACACAAGACCATTTATTGTTATTGTTTTGTTCAGTTGCCAAGTAGTGTCTGATTCTTTGTGGCCCCAAGGACTGCAGCACACCAGGCTTACCTGTCCCTCACCATTTCCCGGAGTTTGCCCAAGATCATGACCATTGAATTGGTGATGCCATCAAACCATCTCATCCTCTGTTGCACCTTTCTCCTGCCCTCAATCTTTCCCAGCATCAGGGTCTTTTCCAGTTAGCTGGCTCTTCACATCAGGTGACCAAAGTATTGGAGCTTCAGCATCAGTCCTTCCAATGAATATTGAGGATTGATTTCCTTTAAGATTGACTGGTTTGATCTTCTTGCAGTCCAAGGGACTCTCAAGAGTCTTCTGCAGCACCACGGTCACATAAGACCATTTATTACATGGCTCTATTTGCATGGAAAGTCCAGAAAAGGCAAGTCTGTAGAGACAGGAAGATTAGTGGTTGCTGGTGGCTGAGGATGGGGATGATACTGGGTTGGAGGAAGTGGAGGTGACCAGTAAAGAGGTGATGCTATATCCCAAAATTGACACTAACGATGGCTAACCATCTCTGAATGAACTGAACGGCAGGTGTGGAGTCCTGGCTCAAAAAATAAGCTTGATAAGAACACAGACTATAACTACTCTCAAAGCAAACAAATAAGTCAACAAAACAAGGAAGAGCTTACTGTGAGCAGCCCACGCAGTCAGTCCCTAAGCACAGCCGCCCTGGCCCTTCCTAAAGATGTGTCAGGCCTCCCAGGGAGGATATCCTTATATGCCCACCTGAGCCATGAAACATCAGCAGTTAAGTTAAAAATCACCCTAAGGTCCCTATAATATTAATGGCAACAGGCCAGCCCAGCTGTCCCTGCTCTTCCAGACTACAAGCTCCCTGTCTGCAGTGCCAGCACAGCGCTCAGCTGACTGCGGGTGCTCAGTGTCCTCTGCGGGGTGGGTGGACAGACGGATGGAGAGGGTGCATCCGGCCCGGGGCTCTCCCTGAGGCAGATGAGCCCCACGGGACCCTGCTCTGGGTGTGCATGTGTCGGAGGCCAGTGCTCCGGTGGGTACTGTGCACTCTCACTGGAAGGCAGGCTCCAGCTGGGCACTCAGTAAAGGCTCAGGTTACAAGACCCAATACCTGATGCCTTTGGAGTGAGACA
This sequence comes from Axis porcinus, assembly GCA_003798545.1. Classification (NCBI taxonomy): domain Eukaryota; kingdom Metazoa; phylum Chordata; class Mammalia; order Artiodactyla; family Cervidae; genus Axis; species Axis porcinus. The sequence continues at coordinate 22,139 of QQTR01034001.1, read as the reverse complement.
TCTAAGAGGAGGCAGTGCTGTAAAAAGACAAAAGGAAACAGGTGGAGCTTCTTCCCCAGCCAGTCCCTGCTCAAGCAGAAGATTCATTCATTCAATATTTTCAGTACCCATTAAACACCAGGCAATGCTGAGGCCCAAGGCACACAGTGATGCATAAAACAGACCTGGCCCTGCCCCATTCTAGCACCCAGTGAGAAGACAGATGTACACGAATCACACAGTTCATTCTGTGGTTATAAACCATGATAAGGACGATGGTGGAGTGGAAGAGGGGTGTGAGAGATGACCATAGGAAAGGTGAGACCAAGGATGAGCGTATGAGCTGGCTGAGGGGCTGAGGAGGACAGGTCAGGGCATGTGAGGAAGAGCTTAACACCTGGAGGACATGTTGGAGAGGCCGGGATATGATGAGCAATGGGGATGTGCCTCCAGACAAGGCCGTGAGGGAGGCAAGAAGCCTCATGTGGAGTTTTCACTTTATCCGAGGTTCAGCTTCTGAAAGGTGGTATGTGTGGGAGCCTGGGACAGTCTGGCACAGGTGAGGAGCAGGGAGATGCCCAGGTTTCCAACCTGAAGAACTGTGTGAATGGCACCATCTGTTGACAGGGATACAGGGAGGGCCGACTGCAGGTGTCATTGTCTCATTTGCTCTACCTGTGGGCGATCCAAGAAGACGTCAGTAGGCAGTGGGGCTGACAGTTTGGCGGTTGAGAAAGAGGCACAGCTGGAGGATAAATCCAACAGGTGTGAGCCCATTCATGGCATTTAAAACCATGGAAGAGCATGCGATCATCTCATGAGTAAATGCAGAATCAAACTGAGGCAGTCCAGAAAAAAGGCTAGGGCAAGGTTGTTGAGTCGGCCAAGAGGACTGGACAGCAGAGCGAGAGGTGGAGGGGACCCAAACAGGTGGATAGTCCCAGGACCAGGGGTCAGCAGAGCCAACGGTACTGAAAAGTATCAGAGAGTCCAGCATGCAAACAGCTGTAAGTTGACCGCCTGCGTGTCCTAAAGGGAGGTGGCAGGGGTCTCGTGCAGGCCTGTGCTGAATGAGGGGCCCGGTGTGCCTGGGCTGGACAGCTGAGGTGTGTCTCAGTGCTGATGATAGGCTCTCAGATAGTCCTACTCTTGACTGGCCTATGACTCGAGCTGACATTGCTATCTATTCAAGATCGTCTCAAATAATAGATTCTTTTTCTTAAATTTAATTTCTTATGTTTCTCTCAATTCATACATGCAGTTCAGATGTCCCGAAGCCTCTGGCACTTTTTATTGTTTAGATATCAGGCAGTGACATTCATACCACACAAGAAACATAAATTCCAAATCCTGACTGGTCCTTGCCCCATTAATTTTCATTCTCATTATTCAGGGTTTTTCAAATGTACACAGCTTCCAAAAATGGTTTTTAAAATTAAAATCAAAGTATAGAAAACAAAGAAATAAAGTACAGGTTTAAACTGTTAAACATCTAAATCTCACCAGGTTTCCTTTCAAATGCAGAGCTAATTAAGACCAGAGCAGTGTTTACTTCCTCCATGGAAGAGGCTCCATGACCTCCAGCTTCAGACATGCCATGATCACCACAGAGAACCAGCAGACTGGGCAACAGAGTATCTCTCTCCTGTGAGGCAAAGGGAAACATTTCAATTGTACCCAGACTAGGGAGAACACATGATCTTGTTAAGAAACCTACTTCAGATTTCAGCTTTGCTTTGTAAATAGTAGCTCTTTCTAAATGAGTTTTTTTTCTAACCTATGAACTTACAGTCAGATTAAAAGGTCAAGGTCAAGTAATGTCATAAATAGGGACTTCACTGGCAGTCCAGGGGCTTCCCTGGTGGCTCAGCTGGTAAAGAATTTGCCTGCAATGCAGGAAACCTGGGTTCGATCCCTGGGTTGGGAAGATCCCCTGGAGAAGGGAAAGGCTACCCACTCCAGTATTCTGGCCTGGAGAATTCTGTGGACTGAATAGTCCATGGGGTCGCAAAGAGTTGGACATGACTGAGCGACTTTCACTTTCACTTTCTGGCAGTCCAGTGGTTAGGACTCTGCCCTTCCACTGCAGGGGGCTTGGGTATGATCCGTGGTCAGGTAACTAAGATGCCACGCAGGGCCAAAAAAACCCCAAAACTAACAACAGTAATGTCTTAAGTAAGACAAATGGGATTAAACGGAGGTCACAGAGCATAGGACAGTCTCCTTATCTGTCACACACAGCTGCCCTCTGCCCCTAGGGCTCTGGCCAGTGGCTCCTACTACCCCTGGGATGGACCTGATAGGCTCTGAATTGCCCGTGCTGCTTCTTCGCCTGGAACATACCTTCATACGTGGCTTACTGGCATTCCCACCCCCTTCAAGCCTCTGCTCACCACTCACATGTCCTCAAAGACTGCTCTGATCGTGCAGCTTAAAATTTTGGCCTTTCTCTCACATGTACACTCTTCCTGCCCTATGTTCTGCTACAGCAGCGACTACTGTCCAGGATACCTTTGACTCACTGATTATGCTCCCTGTTTTCCCTCCTGGCTAGAGGCTAAGCTCCTCAACTGTCTGTATAGGAACAGTGACAGAGAAGGTGTTCAGGAGAAATTATCTGGATGAACAGGTGGAGATACTAAAAGCCACTCTTTGGCAGGGCCGCTGGGTATAGTGCCCAGCACACGGCATGTGCTACTGTAGGTGAAGGTTGCCTGAGTGCTGGTGGGCACGAAGCTCACGCAAGGTCACCCGAGTTCACTTTTTTTTTCCCCCTGAGTTCACTTTAGAAGCTGCATTTCCTCCAGGAAATACTGGCACCTTGACACGCTCACCTCTGACAGCAGTGAGGTGTGGATCTTCATCAGGATGCTGTCCATCTCACTGAGCTTGTGCCCAATCAGGGGGCTGTTGGGCCCAGAAATGTGGCCGATGTGGTCCAGCCCGAGGTAGTGCAGGATTAACACATCCCAATCCTGCCTTTTTAGTACTTTATCCAAATGCCTTGTAACATTATTATCCACCTTTAAAGGGAAAAAAGCACATATCAATAGCTTCCCTAATTTCCCTGGTGTTCACACTTCAACGAAAAGTGACATGGTTATTTTCAAATCTAGTGGGTTGTTTTTAGGTACTTGGATTTGTGGGAGTTTGCAAAGACCAAAAACAAAACAAACCTCCAAAATAAAAACTGTCTTAAAAAATGTTTGCATTAGATCAATCTTTCATTAATATTTTTATGTCTCTAAGTTATGAAGAGAACATATTATAATTTAAATGCACAAGGGTTGTTCTGACAAAATAATTCTGTAAGATCACTACTGGAGCATAAACTAAAGCTGACCAGAAGACCAAGTTCAACAGGTACCAGGTTGTTACGAGGCAACTAAGGGCTGAGGGCAGTTGAGTAAGACAAAACAGTACCCAGAGTTCAAGGAACCAGCGGAGTGAAGCTGAGGGCATCTGTGTGTCCTATAAGAACACTATTCAGGGAGGAAAGAGACACACACTCAGTGGTTCCCAGTAAAACAGCCCCTGACAGACCCATTAGCCTGGAGAGCCCTAACTCCTCAGATGGCCCTTCTCCCTTTCACTGAAGAATCTACCATGAGGAGAAGTATTTCTGAGTGGTCATACACAGGAAGGGCAGTAATTGTTGTGTCTATACAGGTCTCCTTCAGTGAAGCAGACACTCCCAAAGGCCAAGCAAACGGACCCATCCAACGCCAGCTCAGACTTGCAGTGCCTCTGCTCCATGGGCCAGCTTTCTCACTGTGGGTCCAATTATGCCCTTTTCCTCTTTGGAGGCTGCACACCCACCACAGGGCCGACGCCTCTTGGGACCAGGCTCACCCAGCACACGTCTGCCCTCATGCTGCCAACCTCACAGAACAGCTGTGAGGCAGGACCCCTGGCAGACCACAGAGACCTCGGGCTCTGCCACGCACAGACGCTGTCAGAGCTCAGGCTGAGGGGCTCTTCCTGGCGAGCCCTTCCTGACTGCTGGTCCCGTCAACAGGCGTCCATCTGGGCTTAAGGGCCAGAGAACTAAGGCTGAGGGGCTCTTCCTGGCGAGCCCTTCCTGACTGCTGGTCCCGTCAACAGGCGTCCATCTGGGCTTAAGGGCCAGAGAACTAAGCTCACCCCTGTGTCTGGGTTTATGTTTCTGGCTTGGAGCTGATCATGGGAAGGAACAAGTTTTTCAATCTCTCCATACTATTCTTAATGTACTAACAGAAGTCACATAAAATGCAATGTTGCCCCTTGCTAAGAACAGGGTACCAGGCTGTCTCATAGGATATATTTTTCTTAAAAACTGACCTCTGTATAATCTGATACAAAAAAAGAGGTTGTTCCATCGTATTCCACAAAATGCTTTGGGAATAATTTCACCCATGTTTCATCTCCATAAAAGATGATTCTTTTCCCAGCAGCTTTGGCTCGTGTGATCACATTGTCTTCCAGCAATGTGGGAGAATTGAGGTTCCTGACGACATCGATGAAGCCAGGGAGGCTCCCTGTCAGCAACGCCTGCAGGAGGGAGCACTCAGGAGTCAGGCCATGGAATTTGCGCATGGTGTCCAAGTGTTGTGTGGTGATCAGGGGTGGAAATGACTTGATGACTAAAGGAGGCAAGCATAAAGCTAAAGTGACCCCAGTACTGAAGGCTGGGTCAGTATTAGGACAAAGCAGGGCACAGATTCTGGGCAAAACCAGCAAACTAAGTAGTGAAGAACTGACCACATTTCAGTTAATGAGAGAATAAAGGAGGCGGCTGTGGGGTAGCCAGATGATAGCTGTGGTCAAAAAGGCAGCAATGGATGTTAAGAACTGAAGCAAACGTCAAAGGGTGGCAAGAACTTTGTATATCCAAACCCACTGACTGGTCCTCACCTAAGCTTCAGATCTGCCTCATGCAACAAGCAAACTCCTGACCCTAAAATCCAGCAATTCTGTTGTCCACCCCTGAGAAAGAATAGCTTCCCACTCACCCAGGGAGGAAAGCAGCCTCTAAACAAGAATTCTCAGGAATTCTCAACAGTAAACTGGCCCAGGGATGCTGGTAGGATACGTTCCCCAACCGCCCCCCCCACCCCGCCCTGCCACCACCATAATTATTGAAAAAGTGGGCGGGTGTAACATGTCCTCACAACTTTCTGATATAGAATTAAGTCAATCACTCCTCCACTCCACCCCTGTACTTGAGCAGAGTCTAAATGGGTCATGGGTCTCTGGGATCTGGAGTGAGCTTGCAACTCATAACACTGGCATCCAGGGTCCTGTGTGATAAAAATAAATAGGAATCTGGACAATGTGAATAGTGTAACAATTCTGCCAAGACCGCTCTATCAGCAAATTAACAAAAATGAATTAATCTTGGACTTGGAGAGTGAGGAACTTGGCAATCCTCTCCCCCAACAGCAACGATAAATCTGGATAAAACTGTCAAAAACAACCACTACAGGACTTTACACAAACTGAAACGTTCTTATTCAAAATGAACTTTCAAATTCCAGTAAGAGCTGTGAGTACTTGTGGTGTTTTATCATGGGCTGAGGTGACAGAATTCCAGCTGAGCTGTTTAAAATCCTAAAAGACGATGTTTTTAAAGTGCTGCACTCAATATGCCTGCAAATTTGGAAAACTCAGCAGTGGCCATAGGACTAGAAAGGGTCAGTTTTCATTCCAATCCCAAAGAAGGGCAATGCCAAACAATGTTCAAACTACTGTACAATTGTGTTCGTTTCACATGCTAGCAAGGTTATACTCAGAATCCTTCAAGCTAGCCTTCAGCAGTACATGAACTGAGAACTTCCAGATGTACAGGCTGGGTTTAGAAAGGCAGCGGAACCAGAGATCAAATTGCCAACAATCACTGGATCATGGAGAAAAGCAAGGGAATTCCAAAAACAAACAAACCAACAAAAATAAACACAAAAAAACCCATCTACTTCTCCTTTACTGAGTACACAAAATACTTGGACTCTGTGGATCACAACAAACTGTGGAAAATTCCACAGATGAGAGATGCGAGTACGACCTTACTCGCCTCCTGAGAAACTGGGACTGGTTCAAAATTGGGAAAGGAGTACGCCAAGGCCATATATTGTCACCTGCTTATTTAACTTCCATGTGGAGTACATCATGTGAAATGCCCGACTGGATGAATCACAAGCTGGAATCAAGACTGCCAGGAGAAATATCAATAATCTCAGATATGTAGATGATATCACTCTAATGGCAGAAAGTGAAGAGGAACTAAAGAGCCTCTTGATGAGGGTGAAAGAGAGTGAAAAAGCTGGCTTGAAATTCAACATTAAAAAAACTAAGATCATGACATCCAGTCCCATCACTTTATGGCAAATAGAAGGGGAAAAACTGTACACGGTGGCAGATTTTATTTTCTTGGGCTCCAAAATCACTGCAGACAGTGATTTTGCCAACAAATGTCCATATAGTCAGAGATGTGGTTTTTCCATTAGTCCTGTATGGATATGAGAATTGGACCATAAAGAAGACTGAGCGCCAAAGAATTGATGCTTTCGAACTGTGGTGCTGGAGAAGACTTCTGAGAGTCCCTTGGACAGAAAGGAGATCAGACCAGTCAATCCTAAAGGAAATCAACCCTGAATGTTTGCTGGAGGGACTGATGCTGAAGCGCCAATACTTTGGCCACCTGATGGAAAGAGCCAACTCATTAGAAAAGACTCTGATGCTGGGAAAGATTGAAGGCAAAAGGAGAAGGGGGCAGCAGAGGATGAGATGGTTAGATAGCATCACTGACTCAACAGACATGAATCTGAGCAAACCCTGGGAGATAGTCTAGGACAGATGAGCCTGGTGTGTTGCAGTCCACAGGGTTGAAAAGAGTCGGGCATGACTTAGTGACTTAAAAAACAAGTTCCCCTCTCGCACGCTCAGCCATGAGTACCAGGAAGGGTACCCACCCAATTGGGCGCTCCATCGAAAAGTCCCATGCCAGGGACAAACTGAAAACAGGGAAGGCCAGCATCATAGCTCTCTGAGGCTTCAATGCAGTTTGTAGAAAGACAGAACAGAAAACTTAGAAATGAAGTCTGGGGCATGGGACGATTGCGGCAGACCTCTGTGAGCTCCCACATATTCCTGGAATCTGGAAGGCTGCATGCATACAGGGGGTGAGCATACACTCAGGAGAGAACAGAGAGAACTGTTTGGATAACAGAGAGAGCTATCTGTTCCTTCCAGCTGTTTGAGACTTGCTCAGACAGACAGTAAGAGTTAGGGAGATGCATAAACTACCTGAAGATGAGTGTGTGGCCCAAACCATACACAGGTGCTTTTGCAAAGGGCAGAGGCCATATCACAGGTGTGTTTAAGCACAACCTCTGACCAGTCACTGGGTCACCACTCAGCCATGCTCACCTGGCTGCCCCTCAGGAAGACTAGCTTTAAAAAACAAACAAGAGCAAAGACCTCAATGAGTGTACATCTCAGGATCTCATGAGAAACAGACTCTAGAACTAGCTTTAGCAAGCCAACAAAACAACAGTGACAACCGCCACCACTCCTGGGATGGGGATCAGAACCCAGAGTTGAGATGGGAGTTACACAGATGTATATAGCTGTTAAATCTCATCAAATTATTATACTGTACTATATGAAAATTCTATCTCAATGAGGTTATGTTTTAAAACTTGATCTTTTCACCCCAAAAATCTGCTCTCTAAAGGCAACCAGTTACTTTGGATGAATATCTTTTCATCCTTTTGTTCTGTATGTGTATAATCACAAATATATAAAGTACACATTTTATCAAAATGGTTAACTACATAATTCCACAACTTGCTTTTTTCACTTAATAACATCACAAACCTCTTTCAGCAGAAAGCATACAGGTATTTCAGCTTTTTTTTTTTTTTTAACAGCTGCAGTACTCCAGAGTTTGGATATACAGTATATTTATCCAAGACTGATTTAATGACCACTGCTTTTAAAAAGCTTCCAGTGTGGAAGTGCCGTTGGACCTCCGGTGTGAAGGCATAGTGTCATCTAGGTGAGGCAAAGTGGGGCTTTCCAGAGTGAAACACAGCAAACTGTGAGAATCCACCATGGAAGGGGGTGGCACACATGGGGAATGTGTGCTCTGCTGGATAAAAGACACAGGACGGGGAAACGGGTTTAGACGAGCGTGGAGAGAGAACAAAGGCAGGACCACGCACCCTGAGGCCTGAGGGAGGAGGCAGAGTGTGAGCCGCTGGGGGCTGTCGGGAGCAGAGCAGAGTGACCTGTCTGTTCGGACAGGTTCTGGGTGAAAAGAGGTGCTGGCAAGGGTTTTCCAGTCCAAGGTTTCACAGGCTGAGACCACAGGAGACTGGACAAGGGTGGGAGTAGCCCAGGCTGCGTCTAATTCAGGCACACGAACAGTGTCAAGAGATCTGTTCACCTCATTTCTTGTGAAGAGTGCTATAATTAACCTTTCAATGTTTACAGTATGCTAGACAGATTGTTTAGTTGCCTTTGTTCTGATTACTAGTAGAGTTAAGAATCTTTTCATGTGCTTATGGCCATTTCAATTTCTTCCTATGTGGATTTCTTTATATCCTTTGTCCAGTTGCCACCAGACTGTTGCCTCTGATCAGATCCTCCTTACATATTATGGGATTTACATCTTGTTTGCTGTGTTAACTGTAAATAAGTTTCCTCATTTATCGTCAGTGGAGTTTTGTTTACAATGTCTTCCACCACTTACGGTCGAATCTGTCCATTCCTTCCTCTGGGCTTTCATAAGACACTTCCCTCCTCCTCCCACTAGTTTGAGTTCACACTGACATTTTCAAGAAGGGCAGGGACTAGCTGGTATCCCCTTCAACCCAGGACACATGCAGGCAGCAACCAAGTTATAGCTGAGAGCCTAGGAACTTGTGAGCGCCTGTCTGTTAGCTTCTTGGAGGCTTTCCTGGGGCTGCTGTGGTCTTGGGAACAGTAGTTTCTTGTCTTCTGAGAATTAAGGAGGGCTCTGCAGAGACTACTGAAAGAGAATCTGACCTGGTCACATCATTCTGCAATATCACTGTAGAACCCATGTGACCAGCAGAGGCTCTGGAAGCAGACAAACACAGGCTTATGCTCGGCTTCTAACATCAGCTGTGAGATTTTTACCACTTCAAGCCCGCTTCCTCACCTGGGAAATGAAGAGAGTGGCACTGACATCATGGAGCCTCATCCTCGGGCTGTGGTCAGAGGGCAGAAAACAGTGCCTGCACCACCAGCATGTTGCAGCCAGTGGTAACTGCTCAATATTACAACTATAAATTCCCCCAAAAGGAAAGGCATTCATAAATTAGTTACAATGTTTTAGAAGGAAGTTACTGTATAATCTTGGCTTCCCTGATAGCTCAGTTGGTAAAGAATCTGCCTGCAATGCAGGAGATCCTGGTTTGATTCCTGGGTTGGGAAGATCCCCTGGAGAACAGAAAGGCTACGTACTCCAGTATTCTGGCCTAGAGAATTCCATGGAACAGTATGGTCCATGGGGTCACAAAGAGTCAGACACGACTGATCTATTTTTACTTTCACTTACTGTATAATCTTAACACAGAATACAAGTTGAACATGCTACTAGAGACATCAGTCTTGAAATTTTAAAACTGTGTTTCATGACAATTGTATCAGCACCTCCAGATGAACTAAGTCCCTTCCCTAAGTGGAAGCAGGACAGGGGACACACTTTTTAGTGTGTGCCTTACCTGATCCTATCAAATTCCAGAGCTATAAAATCCTAACTCCAGGATGGAGTTCCTGTATACCAGTTCCTCACTGGTGAAGAATGAGGAGCAAGAACCTACAAGGACCCAACACAAAACACTAGTTTGGTGAAATGAAACAAACTGGAGATAGGAGGACCACAGTGGTCAGTGTGCAGGACTGAACAGAACCTAGAGCAGGCATGCTCACATGCTTTTTCTTACAAAACTGCCCAGATTCCTAATAACACTTTTCCTCCCAAAATGACGGAGGAATGAGTTCCTTCCACACTTCTGCTGATAGGACAGACAGAGAATCAATGATCCTGATGGTCATGAGCCTGGATGCCTTTCTTCTAGCTTCCACAGGACTGTTCAGCAGAATGACTCAGCTCACTGAGAAGTTGTTCCTGAGCAACCTGACTACAGGGGGCCTCTGCCACTGCCCATCACTCTCTTCATGTTCTCCTCCTCAATTTCCTCCGTAGCACTAACCACTTACTGAAACTGTTCTATTTATTTGTATACTTACATATTTTCTGTCCCCTCAATTAGAAAGTAAGCTTCCTGAGTATAGGATAGTTGTTGTCTTGTTCTTCACTGAATCCCTCTTATCTAGAACAGCATGCGATACATAGCAGATGCTCAATAAATACTGCTGAATGAAGGACAAACCACATCCAAAAGTGGCAGAGAGAGTGGGACACTCAAGAAAAAGAGTCTTTTATTAAGATGCAGCATTAACCCCTTCAACCCCAGACTGTTTTACTCATCCAGGAGTCATTTCTTACTAATGCTGCCCCCAAGCTTTAAATCAAAAAGTGACTCCTTCTCAACAAATAATAAGGTGTCACATGATCATCCACAGATGTAAAGCTCAGCTAGAGACTTCTACACCATACTGGCCTGCAGTATATTCACAAACTTTTAAGTGCCTGTCCTTTTCTGATCCCACGTCTTTACTCATCCTTCAGATCCAAGCATGAATGTAATTTCCTCAGACAGGCTTTTCTGAACCACCCCAATCTAAACTGAGCCCCTAGCTGGCACTGAACATCACACCCTGTTCTTTTTGATTATGCATTAATCACATTTTGTAATTGCACATTTACTTATATGTTCATTTCTTTAATGGCTAGGCCTCTCATTACAGACTGAAAGTTCCATGAAGGCAGAGATAGTATTTTAAGAAAAAAAGTTTTTGAGCCAATAAAGCTTTACTCTTTTCTTTCTCCATAGTTCTTGAGTAAAGTCTCGCCCACTAGGCTGAACACCTGAAGGTGGTTTATACAGTAAAAACAAATATATCTGCTGAGAACAGAGCATGTTGATTTGGTCACTGTATATACTAAAATATTGGATGAGTCATTTAACTTATTTGAGTTTGCTTCCTCATCCATAAAATCAAGAGGTTGAACTAGATAACCCTAGAGGCTCCTCTCAGAATTCTAATTGACTCACTGATAATTAAAAACAGCAGGATAGCAAAGAAGATGGTATTTCCTGGATTAGACTGGCTGAGAAGATCTGGCTCTAAATCCCTTATGCTTCCCATGAAGCATGAGCTCTGGCTACCTGACAGAGGGCATAAATCATGAGTCTCAGTTCCAGTCTATCTGGAAGGCTTCTTCAGCATTCTACTGCCCCAGCCAGGAAGACAGCACCAAAGTAGTTTCCACTTAGCTAAAACTGGGACTCCAAGTAAAAGACAATAGAACATTCTTCTAAAGCTATGAAAGATCCCAACCATGATCTATAATATATTAAGTCAAACTGTTTACCTTGATTCGAGGCATAGTAACTGTAGGTGGCTTTGCTTCAGCCACAAAACTGAGAGATGATCCCTTTTCCACAAGATAAGTTGTGTAGGGCATAAATTTCACACCCTTTGACCCAAACACAAAATCATCTCTCAAGGCGTCTATCAGCATAATAACAACTTTACTGAAGAGAGGTGGTGGAAGCTCGGTCCAGTTGGAACTGGCTCCTAAAGTGTTTGAAAAAGAAAAAGGAAATTGAATTTTAAACTCTTTTTTAGTATCCAGGAACTTTATAACCTGGTTTCTCCCTACTTCTCCAGCACATACTCTGTCACATCTACACATCCTGACCCAAAGGAAAGGGCCTGTTCTTCGGAAACAATGCTGGGGTCAGAGGGTGGGTAACAAGTAAGCCCAGGGGCCCCCGTATTAAGGAGAGAACTATCCTTAGCATTGTGGGGTGTACTGACACTGGGGAGTTCCTTCTTGCGAGTCCTACAATGGGATAGCAGGGAGCTTGATATAAAACAGCGCTGCAGGAAACGGATGAGCGAGCATTTACAAACTGTCTTTCCATAGTTACCAGCTAGAATTGTGTGGATTTAGTCCAAAACGCGAGTTCTTTTACCTAATATTTATTGCTGGGTATATTATATATTATTGAGGGTTCTACGCAGGGAGGTCTTCACTGGAAAAAACGGGCCCCTGGACGAATGCCACAGAAGAAAACACGAGAGGTCGCAGGAATCTTACCTGCTGTGTCTTACTGAGCAAAAAGGATGCCTGGAACAGGGAGTGGCCCAAACATCTGCTCAGGGAAGGGGGTTGGGGCTCACTGGATGAGTACAGCTGGGGAGAATCTTACTTTCTACGGGTACAGAGAGCTTACTTTGCGGTGATCAGGGACGGAGACCTTAGTGGGCCAGGTAGTGGTGCTGGCCACAAAGTTGCTGGATACAGAAAAGGAGGCTGGAGCGGCAAGAAGGGGCTCCTAGGAGGCTGGGATCAGAATGGAAGAGACCCCCCGGGAGTGCCGGAAGCAGAACCGCTGCGGGGAGGGTGGCACAGTCGTACCAGCAGAGGGTTCGGGCACCGGGGACTCTGCTTGCCGCTCCGCTCCGGAAAAGACGGGAGTCGGGAAGAAGCCCCGGAGGAAGAGCGCGACGCCGAGCACCTCGATCACGACGCAGCCGGCAGCGAAGGTCCCGGAGCCCAGCCGCATCGTGCCCACCCTCCGCGCCGAGATCCGGATTCCCGGACACCGGGTCACTTCTCGCCTAGGAGGAGAGGCTCTCGCCTTCACCGCCGAGTAGGCGGGAGCCGAAGCACCCGACAGACTAGCTGCGTCCTTTCCGCGTCCGCCGTCGCGCCGGAAATACGCATCAAGAGTCAGCCGCTTCCGGAGAGGCGGCCCCGGGCTCCAACTGTACTTCCGGTGCACCTGCCTATAAGGCCCCGCCCCTCGGCCGTTTTATACCCTTTGAGCCGCTCCAGGTTGATGCTGTGAAAGAGCTGCACTCAGCGTGCCAGCAAATGGGGAGAGCTCAGCAGTGCCCACAGCGTTGGAAAAGGTCAGTTTTCATTCAAGAAGGGCTATGCCAAAGAATGTTCAAACTGTCGCACAGTTGCCCTCATTTCACATGTTAGCAAGGTAATGCTCAAAAATCCTTCAAGCTAGGCTTCAACAGTATGTGAACCGAGAATTTCCAGATGTACAAGCTGGATTTGGAGAAGGCAGAGGAACCATAGATAACATTGCTAACACCCGTTGGATCATAGAAAAAGCAAGGGAAAACATCTGCTTCACTGACTACGCTAAAGCCTTTGACTGTGTGGAGCAAACAAACTGTGGAAAATTCTTAAAGAGATGGGATTATCAGACCACCTTACCTGCTTCCTGAGAAATCTGTATGCAAGTAAAGAAGCAACAGTTACAACCGGACATGAAACAATGAACTGGTTCCAAATTGGGAAAGTGCAGTTCAGTTCAGTCGCTCAGTCATGTCTGAGTCTTTGTGACCCCATGGACTGCAGCATGCCAGGCTTTCCTGTCCATCACCAACTCCCAGAGCTTGCTTAAACTCATGTCCGTTGAGTCGGTGATGCCATCCAACCATCTCATCCTCTGTCATCCTCTTCTCCTCCTGCCTTCAGTCTTTCCCAGCATCAGGGACTTTTCCAGTGAGTCATTTCTTAGCATCTGGTGGCCAAAGTATTGGAGCTTCAGCTTCAGGATCAGTCCTTCCAAAGAATATTCAGAGTTGATTTCCTTTAGGATTGACTGATTTGATCTCCTTATAGTCCAAGGGACTCTCAAGAGTCTTCAACACCACAGTTCAAAAGCATCAATTCTTTGGTGCTCAGCTTTCTTTATAGTCCAACTCTCACATTCATACATGACTACTGGAAATACCATAGCTTTGACTAGCTGGACCTTTGTTGGCAAAGTAATGTCTCTACTTTCAATGAGACATCAATGACGTCTAGATTTGTCATAGCTTTTCTTCCAAGGAGAAAGTGTCTTTTGCCCCTCCTATTGTTTTGTTGGGGCTTCTCCATTGCCCTTGGATGTGGGGTATCTTTTTTTTTTGGTGGGATCCAACATTCTCCTGTCAATGGTGGTTCAGCAGTGATTTGCAATTTTGGAGTTCTCCCAGGAGATGAGGGCACGTCTTTCTACTCCGTCATCTTTATATCACGCCATATCGGGAAAGGAGGACATCAAGGCTGTATATTGTTGCCTGTTTATTTAACTTATATGCGGAGTACATCATGCGAGGTGCCGGGCTGGATCAAGCACAAGCTGGAATCAAGGTTTCTGGGAGAAATATCAATAATCTCAGATATGCAGATGACACCACCCTTATGGCAGGAAGTGAAGAAGAACTAAAGAGCCTCTTGATGAAGGTCAAAGAGGAGTGTGAAAAAGCTGACTTAAAACTCAATATTCAGAAAACTAAGATCCTGGCATCCCGTCCCATCACTTCATGGCAAACAGATGGGGGAAACAATGGAAACAGTGAGAAACTTAATTTTCTTAGGCTCCAAGATCACTGCAGATGGTGACTGCAGCCATGAAGTTAAAAGATGCTTGTTCCTTGGAAGAGAAGCTGTGAGAAATGTAGATAGCATATTAAAAAACAGAGACATTATTTTGCTAACAAAGATACATATGGTCAATGCTATGGTTTTCCCACTGGTCGTGTATGGGTGTGAAAACTGGACAATAAAAAAGACTGAGTGCTGAAGAATGATGCCTTCAAACTGTGGTGTTGGAGAAGGCTCTTGAGAATCCCATAGACAGCAAGGAGATCAAGCCAGTCCCTTGGACAGCAAGGAGATCAAATCCTAAAAGAAACCAACCCTGAACATTCACTGGAAGGATTGATGCTGAAGCTGAAGTTACACTACTCTGGCCACCAATGCCAAGAACTGACTCATTGTAAAAGACCTTGATGCTGGGAAAGATTGAAGGTAGGAGGAGAAGGGGACGACAGAGGATGAGATGGTTGAATGGCATCACTGCCTCAATGGAGATGAATTTGAGCAAGCTCCAGGAGATAGTGAAGGATAGGAAAGCCTGGCGTGCTTCAGTCCATGGGGTCACAAAGAGCTACAGAGATGGCCAAGGGACATGCTGGCTTCTCTTAGCCAAGGGCCGTGTCTGTGGCAGGAGGTCCTGGGCAGTCACCCTCCATCTCAGATCAGGCAAGACTGGTAGGAGGCATGTCCAGCTCCACAGGCCCTCAATTTCCCGGCAGGCTGAGGAGTCTATCCCCAGACAAAACCAAGGCCCTTCTCCCTGAAGGCAACCCAGGGACCATTGTTTAAAGGAGCCCGTGTCTGATCACCTTCCTAGGAGCATACAGAGGCCACCACACATCCACCCCTGAGTGACCCACACATTACAGATGAGGCTGCCTGCCTCTGATGTTCCCATCCTGCAGGCTCCTGCCTGGCCCTCTTGAGATCCATCATTCCCAGAGTGCTGTGGCTACCGCCCCTTGGTCTCTTCCACCTCTGCCTGTCCATCTGTCTTCCCTGAATCAGGACACTGCTCCTCCCCACAGTGCTCCTGGATTCCCGCCTTGGAGCTTGCCCCTGTGAACTGTGTCGACCATCAGCATTTGTCACCCCAAAGAGGCCCCTAGGAAGATGAATGAACCTCGTGTACAGGTGGGTCACTGCCGAGCTGTCTGGGTTGAGATGAGGTCACTTGATGAGCCATGTTCAGTGTGTGTGTGTGTGTGTGTGTGTGTGTGTGTGAGGGGTCTTCACAAGGGGAAGTTTGGACACAGACACATGGCAGACAAAGTGATGTGACAGCAGCAGTGGAGATGGGATGATGGAACCCCAGGAGCTGGGAGGGTCATGGAACTGACCATCCTTAGAACCTGCAGGAAGAGTGGGCCCCTTACACTTTTGACTTCAGGCTCCAGGACTAAGAGTAAGTGTGTCTGTCATGTTCCAGCCCCTCATCTAGTATGATGTGGGGTCCTGGGGTGGGAGAGTGGGTCCTGTGCTTCTTGAAATCCAGGATCATCTCTGGCTGCCTCCTCTCTGAGCACAAGCCCCACTCTTCCTTGGGGAGAGAAACCTGGGACCCAGAATTCCTGCACCTTGCACATCCCTGTCATTGCCATCTGCCCCTGTCAGCCCCATCCCCAGGGCATTCCAGGCCCCATCTAGGAGCCACACTGGGAGAGGCTGTAGGCCAACCCCTATCCCACCCCCTGGACTTGAGTGCAGTCACCTGAGAATTGATTTACCAGTCCCCACATGCACCCCTCATATCACAGGACAGGTCATAGTTCCTAGTTCGGGGATGTTGAGTGTGGTCCTTGAATCTGGATAAAGAAAACCCTTCCCAAGAGACAAGGGCACAGCTGGACCAGGACATCAATACTGCTCCCTCCCATCCTCCATGGAGTGAGGTCAGAGCCCCAGTGACACCCAGGAAAGGATGTGACAGCCAGAGGAGTAGAACATCCTTGGATTGGGGCCCAGTCACCAACTCACTCCCCCAGAGAGATCAGTGTTTTCACCAGAGCCTCAAGATGCGACTGTTCCCCCAGCAACATCTAGGCTCAGGGAACCAGCCAGAAGGAAACCCCATTCCAGTGTATCTGATGTTTATAGGCCCAGCCTTGGGGTGAGGGGATAGTGCAGCTTGAAGGAAGATGGATGTGCTCCAGTTCTGGACACTTGCTGTCCAAGCCCATGCATTGCTGTCCCTGCCCCACGCCCAGCCCCCATCCATCTGTGACACTGTCCACCCCTGACCCTGGCTATCATTGTCCTCATCCATCCCTGACCCTGTCCATCCCTGACCTTGTCCATCCATGTCCCCGTCCATCCCTGACCTTGTCCATCCATGTCCCCGTCCATCCCTGACCCTGTCCATCCCTGACACCATCCATCCCTGCCCCCATCCATCCTTGTCCACATCCATCCCTGCCCCCATCCATCCCTGACCCCGTCCATCCTTGTCCACATCCATCCCTGCCCTCCTCCATCCTTGTCTGTTCCATCTCTCTATAGCCTTGTTCCCCTCAGGAAACCCTCTAGGCTCCAAGTGTCCACTTTTCCACCTCAACTGCATCCCTCTGTCCAATTAAATTTGTAGGATTCTTGCCCCAGTGAAGACAGGGCAAATGCCCCACATGGGTGTTTTAGCGTTTATAGACTTGGCTTCCCTTCTCTTCTGGGCTGGGGTCTGGCTGGATCTGATTTGGTTTCCAGCTGCCCTGGGGGTGAAACCAGGCGCCTCCTCACCACAGTCATCCCTAGCTCCACACCTCTTCACACTCTCTGGCTCCTGGACAGTCTTGCACACTGACTGCAAGCTGCCTGAGCAGTCAGGGGCAGGCTAACTCCTTTCCTTGGCCGATCAGGAGTCCTACCTACATCACCAGGCAAAACTGGCTGAACCAACAAAGAACAGATCGGAAGCCTTCCAGGCTTTAAATAATCAGAGGAACTGCTCTTCTCCCTGCCAGAGCTGAGACTGAACTCATTTTTCTAGAGACACCGTGTAGTAGGGGACATTAGCTGGGGGAATCCCACCACAATTTCCTAATCCACGAGGTTCTCTTCTCCCCCGCAGGGTACATGACTCTTCTCCACAGCCAAGAAATACCATTCTGCTGTCACCACTGGCAGACAGCAGCATGCCAGTCTAGGAGATGCTCTTTGTCCCATGCACTGGAGAATCCCTTCCCTAGAGGTGCAAAGGTACTAAGCCTGGGGAAGCTCCTCCAGCTCCCTCAAATTGCATTGGCTGAGACCAGTGGCAGCCTCGTGTCACAAGCTAAGAGAAGCAGAAGACAGCTTTGAAAATTAGTTATTGGAACCACAGACCATAGAATTTAGGCCAAGATAAATAGAGGACTGCAAGCTAAGACAAAATTTTAAAAGGATGCATGGCATCCTTAAAATATAGTCCATATGCCTGGGATACAATTTAAAAGATCACCCATTATACAGAGGATTGAAAGTTAACTTGAATGAGAATCAAAAATTAACTGATATGTAACAGTTTTTTTTTAACTTTCTAGACTTGCTAGACAGCCTCCCTGGAGTAGGAAATGGCAACCCCCTCCAGTATTCTTGCTTGGAGAATCCTGATAGCTTACAGTGAATGGTGAATGGTGCCTCCAGATTCATGGTTTCTGAAGAAGATTTAACTCCAGGACCAAAGACAAGATCTCTGTCACTCAGAGCTTTGTGTGCAAAATTTTACTTAAAGTGACAGGACAGAGAAAGCTTCTGACATAGACAACAGAAGGGGATAGAAAGGGTAACTGCCTCCCTAGTTTAAGTGGGGCCTTATCTACTTCTCAATTAGCTGCTGAGAATAGATAAAAAGAATACCTCAAGGTTGTAAGAGTTCCACCAGACCCTTTCCCGAGGCATACATCCTGAGATAACTTTGGCATAAGAGTAGTCAGGGAGAGTGTGTTCTGGGCAACCTCTCTGGGCAAGATCCACTGTTGCTGTGTAGTCGGGGGCGGGTACAAGTCTTGAGAAACAGGTTCCCAGGCAAGATCTGTTACAATTATAATCATTAACAGAGAGCCTAAGAACAGCGATTCCATGAGTAAGACATTGTGCTGTGTGACCATTACTTTCAGACCTACAGAAAGGCCAGTTCTAGGGCAAGATACATTGTTGCACAGGGCTTAAGGAAAGCATGAGGGGGAATGTTCACCCCCTCCTTAAAGGGCCTTGGACAGCCTGCCTAAGCTTTAATTCTTTCAATCCCATGGACAGAGGCGCCTTGGAGGGCTACAGTCCATGGGGTCCCAAAGAGTCAGACATGCCTGAAGCAACTTAGCCCAGCGCAGCACAGACAGGCCCAAGAACAGAGTGGAGACGACAGAGGGTGCAATCAGTGAGCTCTGTCTAACTGATCTAACCTGAACAGAAAAAGAAACTAGACTGAAAAATAAATAAACAAAGCTGCAAAGACAATGATAACAAAGAATCTGACCTTTGTGTCATCAAAGTAGACAGAGAGGGGCTGAAAGAGTTTTCAAAAAATAATGGCTGAAAGCTTCCCAAATTTGATGAAGGATATAAATTCACAAGTGCAAAAAACATAAAGGTATAACATGGAGGATCACAAGAAATCTACATATTAAATAAATAAAACTATAATTAAAGAGTGAGTTCAGCAAGGTCACATGATACAGATCAAGACATAAAAATCAATAGCAATGAGCATGTAGAAAATCAAAATTAGAAATGTAATATTTATTATTAACATCAGAAAATAAATGAAAGACTTAGGTAGTCTTTAACAGGCTTTAGTTTTAAGTAGAATGATTTCTCCTACTTTATTCATAACCTTAGCAAACATGTACAGGATCTATATACGGAGTTACAAAATTCTGATGACAGAAATCAAAGATGTAAATAAATGGAAAGATTCACTGTTTTTATCATGTACTGGAAGATTAAACATAATAAAGATAGTCGTATCCAAATTGGTTTATAGGTTTAATGTAATTTCTATTGAGTTAAAGTAAAAGAAAAACCTGTGTAAATATAGATAAGTTTATTCTAAAGTTCATATTGCAAAAAAGTTAATTAACAGAAACTTTCAACTAAATAGGATTAGGAGATCAGAAGGGGAGACAACAGCAGAGTCTTACTGGAGGGAAATTCTCCTCCTTCCTGGAATGACTCATCCAATGAAAAGCCATGGACTTTTTGTATACTGAGGCTTCCCAGGTGGCACAGTGGTAAAGAATCCGCCTGCCAATGTAGGAGACACAGGAGACGCTGGTTCAATCCCTGGGTAGGAAAAGTCCCCTGGAGAAGGAAATAGCAACCCTTTCTAGTATTCTTGCCTGGAAAATCCCATGGACAGAGGAGCCTGGCAAGCTACAGTCCACAGAGCTGCAAAGAGTCAGAAGTGACTGAGTGAGTGTTTACTACAGCCCTCCCCACTTCCTTTTTCCCTCTGAAAAGCATTCTCCTTCCCTTGCCAGGCAGACACTGGCCATAGACGCAGACCCAAACTACAATACTCTGCTGATCCCAAATAAACTCATCTTTGCCGGAGGAATATCTGTTGAACTGTTTACTTCCAGTCTACAAAATATAAACAGACAACTAGCCCTAGAACAGCTAAAACAATCATGAAAAAGAACAAAGAGGTAGGAATCCTCCTACTGACCTTTAAGCCCTAATAGCGAGTTACAGTAATGAGGACTGCATGCTATTGGTGGAGGTCTAGTCACATAGATCAGTGGAAGAGAATACAGAGTCCAAAAGTAGATTCACACAAATTTGTTGAACTGATATTTTACAAATGTGAAAAAATAATTCACTGGAGAAAGGAGAACATTTCAATGAATGGTGCTGGGGCAGCTGGAGATCCACAGGCAGAAACATAAACCTCAACCTGAGTCTCATGCTTCACATAAAAATTCACTCAAAATATATCAGATATGGAAATATAAAATGTAAAACTATTAAAATTTTATTAAAGAATAGGAGAAAAATCTTCAGATCTAGGACTAGGCAAATGATTCTTACATTTGGCAATAATATTCCAATCCATGTAAGGAAAAATTGATAAAATGGACTTCATCAAAACTAAACATTTTTGCTCTGCAAAAGACCCTGTGAAAAGACAGGCTGGGAGAGAAAATTTGCTAATGAGAAATCCGAAAGTAGACAACTATCTGGAATATGTAAAGGATTCCCAAAACTCAATAGTGAAAGAAACTGTTGTCCTACAATTTTTATCAAGTTAACATATGCTTAAAAATAAACATGGCAGTAGGCCATTTTAAGGTAAAAGAAAATGAAATTTTTCCCTTAATTCTTTTAGACTTATGAATGATAAAGCAAAGATTATAGCCATAATGGGATTTATAACATATAAAGGTATACTGCATGTGCCAAATAGAGCACAGAGATGGGAACAGAGTAAATAGACCCAAATGTTTTCAATGTTTCTACATTAATATGAAATAGTATAATGCTAACTCTATTAGACTGAAAAGTTAAGGATATGAACTGTAAACCAGAAAAACCACTAAAAATTATGTAAATAATTATAGCTAAACATCCAATAGATTAATTAAAAGCCAGACATTTGCAGTATGGATTAAGGGGGGGGGGGATGCTACATATAGGCATTGAACTTTAAAATAAAGATATAGAAATACTTGAATTAATGGATGGAAAAATATATGAGGGAAACAGCATAACAAAGCTGAAATGGCAATATCAGTATTGGGTAAGATAGTCTTCAAGAAAAAATACTATTGAACATAAATAAGGACATCATAATAATAAAATATTTATCTTTATTTTAAATAAAGATAAATATAAATATACTTCATCTCACACACAAGCAAAAGTAATGCTCAAAATTCTCCAAGCCAGGCTTCAACAGTACGTGAACTGTGAACTTCTAGATGTTCAAGCTGGATTTAGAAAAGGCAGAGGAACCAGAGATCAAATTGCCAACATCTGTTAGGTCATCAAAAAACCATCTATTTCTGCTTCACTGACTACACTAAAGCCTTTGACTATGCAGATCACAGCAAACTGTAGAAAATTCTTAAAGAGATGGGAATACCAGACCACATGACCTGCCTCCTGAGAAATCTGTATGCAGGTCAAGAAGCAACAGTTAGAACTGAACATGGAACAACAGACCAGCTCCAAATTGAGAAAGGAGTATAACAAGGCTGTATACTGTCACCTTGCTTATCTAACTTACATGCAGAGTGCATCATGTGAAATGCTGGGCTAGATGAAGCACAATCTGGAATCAAGATTACAGGGGAAAATATCAACAAAATAACCTCAGATATGCAAATGATACTACCCTTATGGCAGAAAGTGAAGAGGAGCTAAAGAGCCTCTAGATGAGGGTGAAAGAGGAGAGTGAAAAAGCTGGCTTAAAACTCAACATTCAAAAAACTAAGATCATGGCATCCAGTCCCATCACTTCATGGCAAATAGTTGGGGAAACAGTGGAAACAATGAGAATCTTTATTCTTTTGGGCTTCAAAATCACTGCAGATGGTGACTGCAGTCATGAAATGAAAAGATGCTTGCTCCTAGGAAGAAAAGTTATGACCAACCTAGATGGCATAATAAAAACCAGAGACATTACTTTACTGAAAAAGGTCCATCTAGTCAAAGCTAT
>QQTR01033986.1:0-18585 GCA_003798545.1 Axis porcinus | reverse complement strand
ACATTCTTTTCCCAAGACAAATAAGGGAGGCAGCAAAGGCCTTTGATGCCTGCATAATATTTCCATCCAGTGCTGAGCTGACATATCAAGAACTTGCCAGGCTTCCTGTCTGCCAATTAGTTCAAAACTAAAAGAAATTCCTGCCCCTCATTATCATATACATACAGAGAGAGCTCTAGACTTTCACAGAGATGCTGTTTCGAGGCCCACGATACAGACAGATGCCCCCTTGGAACGTTATACCTGGAGGAGACGACGCGCAAACTTGCAGTGCCAAGTCTGTGCTCCGCTGGACCCTGTGGTGGGCAGCGAGCTGGCCTCCCAGCCTTAAGGAGATGCTGAGGATTCACTCTCTTCGACCTCTGCCTGTCTTTTTGGCTTCTCGACGTTTGCCCATCTCCCCTCCATGGCTCCCTCCTAAAACCCTGCCAGATGGGGTCCAGCATAGTAAACCTCCTAGTGGCAGGTGAGCAGCGAAGAGCCCTTTCCGTCCCCAGGGATCGTGCCAGTAGGAGGGCTGGCCCTTACAGGTGGAGGGCTCCGGGAACATTAGGGATGCCCACACGGCTCGCCCGCCGCGCTCCGCGGACCCCTCGGCTGTCGCTCCGACGACCTCCACCCCTTCCACCCTGCCCGAAGGCTGAACCGCAGGGGTGGGCTTGCGCCCCGGACCGCCACTTACCCGACGCAGCCGGAGGACGCAGGAGTAGCAGCAGCAGCTGCGGGCCCAGCCCGCCCAGCAGGCTCAGCAGCACGCGGGCGCGCGGGCGCGCGGGGCTCATTGCGCGCGGGGACGGGGACCGGGCGCGGGCCTCCGCGGTGAAGACACAGCGGGCTGGAGACGGGAGCTGAAGTCTGGGCAGCGCTCTGAAGTTGAGCAACAAGTTAGATTAGCGCCCTGGGCGGGGCCGGGGCTCTGAATCACCGAAGGACTGCGAACCAGATGAGTGGGCGAGGGCTTTTCTCACACCAGGTGCTGGGCGGGGTAAGGGCGGGAGCCCCATCTTCACGGGCCCCTGGGATCCGAAAAAGAGGAAAAAGAGGGGCCCGGGGCAGGGAAAGCAGCTCGCCGGGCCGGACGCTGGGACTCTTGCTTTCTCTTTGCCAGGGTGGGGCCTGCTATGAGCCGCCAAGTGGAAATGTAAATATCTGCTTTCTTACGTAAACAAAATAATAGGGGGAAAGGAGGCGAGAGGACTGGTTAAGGGGCATAGGCGTTCCTGGCCCGGAATCTGGATTAGTTTAAGTGGAAATGAAGCGCCTTTGAGTGCTGCAAAGCTAGGCGGTAGGTGCGGCGGGCTTGGAGGTTGCCCCCGGAGCTGAGAAACGGGACGCACCCAGCCACCTGGCGTCTTCACCTTGGAGGTCTGTCAAATGGCAACAAGAAGATGAGAGGGAAGAACCACCGCGTGCTGTCTCCTTGAACATTCTGTGATCTGAAAACAGCAAATGGGAAACCAGCCAAGAAAGCAGGTCGAGAAACAGCAGGGAGTGAACAGTGTTCTTAGCGTGTTTGCATGAGAATCGCTTTCATCGCCAGGGGTATTCCTTGTAAACCAAGGACACCTCTTGGATTCTACTTAGGGACTGCTGTCGTGTGACTCCAAGTAGAAAGTCACCGTCCTGTGCTGTAGACGTGTGTCGGCTGGGAGAAAATTGTAAAACCAAAAACGGAGCGCTAGAAAGCTAAATAGGAAGAGGGTGGATTTTAAGAGGAAGCTTTGTTAGAAAAACCTAAAGTATATGCCAGGGGTTTGCCAGGGTGGCCACACCTTAGAATGACATGGGGATGTTTTTAAAATCCAAATGTTCAAGCTACACCTGAAGTTAAATTAGAATCTTTGGAGATGGGACCGGCAGGACATCAGGATTGTCTAAAGCGGTCCACGTAATTCTACTCTGCAGTCAGTTTGAGAACCACAGAGCTAGGACTGCTGGTCAGGGGACTGTACCTGCCAAAAACACCAAAGGACATTGATGACAGGCCAGTTATGCATCCTCACCGGGACCAACTCAGAACGTGTTTCCCTTCAATAGCGTAACTGAGCTGGTTAGCAGAGTCCTAGCCTGGATTTCCTATCCCCCCAGACACTTTACCTGATTACATGGAATCCCCAACTTGAAATTATGCCTTGGTCCGCGGACCAGCTGTGGAGTCCATGCCTCGTATCCTTTCCTAAATGCTTTCTGCTCACTCTTTATTGGTTAGTGTGAGCTTTACAAGGAGGAAAACAACAGTTTCTACAACAGTATTTTCTCTGACTCATGCTTACTGTACTGAACGGAACTGTGTGTTACCCAGTGCTAGAACTATTCCAGGAAGGGAAGTCCTATAGGTTTTCACTGAAGCCAATTGGTATTAAAACACCTTAGAGTTTAGAAGGGGAGGGGAGTGCTTTTAAAACCATCTAATGTGGTCCTCATCCTTGATATCAAAATACCTTATTTTTAAGTCCATATTTGGCATAAAATCACAAAGTGTATAAGGGCTCAGAGTGTTTTAGAAGTTATACCAGATCTTCATTTATTTTTCCAAAGAGCCTCCCTTGACTTTAACTGCCACTCCCTTTTGCTACACCATCATAGGCAGATAGTGTACACCCCTGCTTGAGCTCATAGAAGTGGTGTGAAAGGCAAGGCGGTATCATAAAAAATAGTTGAAGATCAAGGCCAGTTATGGAGTTGCTAGAAGACTTATCTATGAGGCCTGTTAGAACAGTTTATTAAGTGAATTTAATAACTTTTTATTCAAAGAAAACATTGAAGTCTGCAAATGTAGAAAAAAAATGTCTATCACCCAGCTTTACCACACTAAATGCTCTAAGCATTTACCTTCCAAACTACTTAGTTAATAACTCATCTTTTTTTAAAGGAACTTTTATGAGAAGTAACTGAGTAGACTCTAGTAATACTTTCAGTAACAGCACTCCCAAAATTACAACATTTCCTCAGAATGTTGAAAAAAGAAAAAAAAAAAAAAAAAGATTTCCACTTACTCAACTTAGAAAAAAGTTCTATGATAAAAATCTATGCATGATTAAGAAAAATTAGATATTCAAATTTGTAATTTACTGAAGATTATTTTGGCTTCAATTTGTTGTGTTCCAATATAGACATTATACACCGTTTTGCCATGACAACTTCTTAAAGTGGAGATAACTGTCCACATCTTAGAGATGAGGAAGGAAATCTGTGCAGCTAGTAAGTGACCAGGCCAGAATCTAAATCTAGTTTGTCTTATTCCCAAACCTCTACTTACCTACCCTACTCTACCACACTACATTCTTTTTGTTGGAGTTAAGCAGCAAAATTTTCTTCTATGTGGAGAACTCTGAGTTAGGCAATTTGGGGAGATGATTTGAGACCAGCTATATCTGATGACATCTGTGGTCCTGAGCTTTTATACTTGATCCATAAAAAACATCTGTGTATTCTCAGGGACTCAGGTACCCACTGATCAAGAAATATTTGGGACAAGAATAGTCTCCACAGAGCTTTGGAATTCCAAAGCAATGTTTATATAACTAGGTTGAAAAACATTTAACAAAATAGAAAATAGCTCTACGATTTTCGCAGAGGTTAGAAAACATGGCTTCCACCACTGTCCCAGGCACCATCCAATGACTACATCAAAGGTTTTTAATACACTGAGGGCCACTTAGTACTCAGAAGCACATTAAGAAAGTGGCAATATTTGTGTTTCACAATCTGTAACCTAAGAGAGAGGTTTTATGTGATAAGTGCCATGAGCATACCACAGTCAATGTGCTATGAGGGTTCAGAAAAGACAAAAAGGAATATGGCTGTTGGGGCAGAGGAGGCTGACATCCTAGTGATTCAACTAAATATGACAAATGAATATCAGTGTAATAGGGAAAATATGAAAATAGATAAGAATGGTATGAGCAGAGATTTGGGGTCAGGAAAAGCACAGTTTATTCCAAGAGGAGTAAGGAGTTTTGTTTAGGGAGAACTTGTAGAACTGAATTGGAGCAATAAAAGGTTGAAACATAGACTGGCAATAGATTTGAGGGAACCTTAAATGCAAGGCTTTTCTGCATTTAGTGCTATTCTGAAACACTGGAGGACAGTTGAAGATTTTAAGCAGGAAGTTGAGGTGAAGTTCACAGTTGTGTGTAGGATGTTGCAATGGGGGTGACTGAGCAGACTCGATTTATTACAGCTCACTGTGCAATGGCCGAGCCACTTAAGATTGGAGAACAGAAATTTCTTTAATTTTAAATTGATAAATGTATGTTAAGGAAACAATCTTGTTACTCTAAAAACCCCTTGACACAATTTTTACAGCCATTTGAGTT
This sequence comes from Axis porcinus, assembly GCA_003798545.1. Taxonomy (NCBI): domain Eukaryota; kingdom Metazoa; phylum Chordata; class Mammalia; order Artiodactyla; family Cervidae; genus Axis; species Axis porcinus. The sequence continues at coordinate 14,266 of QQTR01033986.1, read as the reverse complement.
TTTATGATTGTTCTTACCAAATATGTTTCAATGGAAGAACGTACAATTTGGTGACTCAGAGATAAGGAAACAAGGGGGGAAAATTGTTAAAGCTGACTCAGCGCTTTGGTATTTGAGCCTAGAGGTCCTATTTGAAAGAATTGTTTCAAAGTTAAGAGGTAGTTTAGGGAAGAAATAAAAATTTGGGGAAAAAAAGCTGTGCACTTATTGAATGTAAAATGCCTTGGCAGGGTGTCCACGTGGAGGTCTATAGATGAAAAGGTAGATGAGGTTGAGCTGGAGCTTGGATGATATGGCTGAAGGCGTGGTAACCAAGGGGGAGAATGTAAACAGAAACTCAGAGGCCTGAGGCCTGAGCCTTGCCCCATCACTCCCTCGCCTCCGCAATACAGTGCAGATGACAAAGGGGAAGGAGGGAACAGCGGAAGGAAAAGAAGTGCCATTTCCTGGAAGCCTAGAGACACAAAGCCTTAAGCCAGGTATTATCACTCTAGTGTCAGGGAGGCGGTTGGTGTTTACGGAGGTAGAGTGACTGCAGATCACTGGGCAGTGAGGGGCGGAGCTGGGGCTTAGGACCCCAACCCCTCTGTTGCACTGCTCAGCACACCCCCTCTGCAAAACGCTCTGCTCACCAAGTCAGACCCAGTGCCAAAGGACCACCACCTTTCAGGATCTTTCAGTTCCTCAATTCTAAATCAGTCCATTTCGTATTTGCATTCATAACTCAGCCTAGAATTATCCCCAGTCAATCTTAGAGTGGCCAATGAAAAACAAAACTTTTTTCTGAGATATTTTGTCACACAGTTGCAAACCAGGGCAGCCGTGCTGCACAGAATAAGTGTATTCCTAAAAATCAATGAAAGCTGAAGAGAAGACCCCTCCTTCTTTTAAGGGGAGTTTACTCTTCAGGAATTCACTGATCAAGGTATCAGTGTACTATATCAAACTTAGCTTTTTTTTTCCCACTAGGGGCAGGTTTAGCAGTACCCCGTAAAAGTGACTTAATACCATGTGATATTTGCACTTGGCATGGTGGCATCCTGCCCTGCCTCCGGCTTCCTTGTCTGTGAGGAAAGGCTGAGAGGCCAAACGGAAGCATGATGCTTGACTCACATGAGTAAATGTTTCTAGCCAAGCCCTGATTTTGTGAGACGACAGTGAATTTTTGCCGAAGTGGAGGTGGTGGCAGGAACCAGAAACCTGTGTGGGGTGTGTGTGTGTGTATGTATGTATCTGTGTGTTTGAGTCTGTGTCTATATGCATGTGTGTGTGTATTAATGTGTGTGTGAATGTGCTTCTGAAGGTATGTGAATGTGTGAGTATGTGCAGTACGCATGTGTATGTATGTTCACGTGTGTGTGAGTATATGTGTATTTGTGTATATGTGTGAGTGTGTGATGGGAAGCAACATAGCACAAAGACTGAGGGGGCAGTCTGGGAGTCATATTGTCTTAATTTTATTGCTCCCTTACTTTCTATGCAGCATGGTATCCAACCACTGTAGCACAAATCACTTATTTTAACTCAGATGTGATAATGTTGCCTACCTCATAGGGTTTTTGTGAAAGATAAATGAAGTGATGTATGTAAGACACTTGGTACTTTGTGTGACTCACAGTAAATACTCAACGACTATTACCAACAATTGATGACAATGACAGGCATGAACGAGCATTTCATATACCAGGACATGCCCACTTTTCGTGTATTTAAAAAAATATATCGTGACAGAGAATCTGAAAGCTCTGTAACAGGAGTATCAAGGAGATGCTAATAGTGTTGAGATCATTCCATTATCCGCCTTATTCCTTCCCCACCCAGTAGAATTTCACCATTGGCAAAATTAGTCATTTACAAAGATTCAGATTTATTTAACATTGTCTCCCTCCCTACTTCCCCTGTAATCCCATCTGCATTCTGTTTGCCTTGATTTATGACCTTGCAAATTAAAAAGCAAAATTACAATCTGAGCTCAGTATAATTGCAGAAGGGTGAGGAGAGAAAAAAGATATTTGTACTTAAGGATCACATAGCATGTGCTACTCTTAGTTTGAGGACTAACTCACTGCTTAGACATCATGGCAATGCCACAAGCAAACGACTACTACATCTATTTTCATATAACACAGATTCTCAGAGGAAAAAATGATTGGATCAAGAGATACATATAGCAAAGCCACGATTTGAATCCAGGTCTCAGTAGCTTTAAAATTGTGATCCTTCCACTACACGTTACTTTATATTTGTTGGTACATAATTAAAGATAACTGTTCCTTGATATTTCTCAGAAGGATTCATTAGTGGGTAAATATTTTCTTACCACTTCGTTTTTCGTTGTCAAATAAAAGCCAATTACCTAAGGATGAGCATTTCCCTGGAATAAATTGCACTTTTTCATGTAAAGCCAAACAGTCCGCTATAAAGAAGGCAATTCAAACGAGGCTTGACTGCAATCACTGGTGAAAATGCTCTTTCCTCGAGGTCTCCATTTTTTACCACCTCCTCTAAGACTTCTGTAGTATCCTCTCTTCTCCCTCCTACATACTAATCCTTGTGATTCAAAGCGCTTTGCCTCTCCTTGCTGGTTCTTTTTTAGTACAATTCTGCCACATTTGGGGCTCACTGAAGGATAACTCTAAATTACAAGAAGGTTTGAACTTCTTTATGGTAATTACAAGGTCTAATTTATCATTTTGTCTTTTATTCCCTAGTGCAATTTCATGCACAGAGTAAGTACTGAATAAATGGTTGTTATATTTACCAGTCTATCTTCCTTATGACCCTGGAATTTATTAACTTGTTTAATAAGCACAGCAGATGTACTACGATAAGGACTGAAAGCATTGTTTCAACTTTGGCCATTTCTCTCTCATAGTCCGTAATTTAGATAAATCTTCCATGACCTCTGTATCCGATTAGAACCTCAATAGGTGAAAAAGAGAGTAAAGAATTTTCCAGGATAAAAGACCTATATAGGACGATTTTGAGTTTATTTGAGACATACATGAAAGTGAGCCTCTTTTAATTGTCAGCCCCTCTCTCTCTACTTCAAATCTGCTTTATTCAAAGAATAATATCATTATCCATTCAGATCTAGGTCCCTTCCCATTTCTTGCTTCTGTTACTTGAAGACATTTTATGGAAAAAAAAATATATTCAAATGGCCAAAATAAGCATGGGGAGAAAAGTTCCACATCATTATTCATCAAGGAAATAAAAATCAAAAGCAGTAGTTTACTACTAAGCACTCCATTGGAGAGACTAAAGTTTTAAAAGACCTTTTATTAGTGAGGATAAGAACACCTGGAATTCTTGTACATTGCTAGTGAGAATGTAACATAGTTCAACCACTTTGGGAAACACTTTGGCCACTTCTTGAAAAGTTAAATGGATACCTTCTATGTTAGTGGTTCAGTTGTGTCTGACTCTTTGCGACCCCATGACCTAGCAATTCCAATTCTAAGTATTGACCCAGGGAAAAGAAAAACATATCTACAAAAGACTTGCACATAAATGCTCCTAGAAGCTTTATTCATCATAGCCACACATGGAAACAGTTCAAATGTCTATCAACAGCTGAATGGATTTAAAAAATCGTAGTGCATGCATACACTGGTACTTCCATATGTACTCAGTATTAAAAGGAACAGATTAGTGATACCATCGGAGAAGGCAATGGCAACCCACTCCAGTACTCTTGCCTGGAGAATCCCATGGACAGAGGAGCCTGGTGGGCTGCCGTCTGTGGGGTCGCACAGAGTTGGACAGGACTGAAGCGACTTAGCAGCAGCAGCAGCAGCAGTGACACCATCAACAGCATGAATGAATCTGAAAAACACGCTCGGCCAAGAGTACCTAGACACATAAGAGTACATGCTATATGATTTCATTTGTGTGAGATTCTATAACAAGCAAAATATTTACTGTGATAAAAATATAATTAGCGGCCATCTAAAGTGGGCATGCCAAAGAGGGAGGAGGACTGATTGCAAAAGGGCAATGGGGAAATTCTGAGGGCAACAAAAAAGCTTTGTATGACATCCATTGGGGTGGTGGTTATGTGTGCATGCATTTGTCAAAATTCATCAAACTGAATACTGTAAATGATTCCATTTGGCTTATGTAAATTGCGTGCCCATAAAGTTGATAAAAAATGAGATCAGTTTTCAGCTCTGGAGTTAGTGGGCTTCAGCAACAAAGAACCAAGTAAGTCATTATATCAAGAACAGCACAGTCAAATGTGTTGTTGTTTAGTCCCAAAGGGTGTCTGGCTCTTTCGTGACTCCATGCACTGTAGCCCACCAGGCTCCTCCATCCTTGGGATTCTCCAGGCAAGAACACTGGAGTGGGCTGCCATTTTCTTCTCCAGGGGATCTTCCCTACCCAGGGATCAAACCTGAGTCACCCACATTGCAGGCAGGTTCTTTACTGCTGAGCCACCAAGGAAGTCCTACAATCAAAAGTATCTTTCTCCTTTTTGCCCCCTCATCTAGCAGATCAGATTTAATTAAGTAGTGTTAACCTTACTTGTGCTATAATATCAGCCTGTGCAGGAGTCTTAGCCTATAAGGAACAATAGTAGTGACTTTGCTGACTTCCAAAAAACTGTGTTTTATATACCTGAGAAAACTGACCACATGACAAAAACTGATAAGCATGTTGGATAAACCCTTTGATTTGGATAGTATAACCCTGGTTGTTTACTATAGTCTGAGAGGCACATGGTCAAATCAGAGGGCTCGTTATTACCAGTACATCCATGGGAACTTCCAAGTGTGACTTCCCATTAAATGAAAACCTAGGAGGTTCCATCATCCATACAGTTTTGACCTCCTTATTCTCCCTGCTCCATCTGAGGAGCTAGTAATGTTTTCTCAGAGCTAGTGAGGAGGATTTCTGGCTGTCCTCCAACGACCTATCCTATGAGTTCCCGCTAAATCTTGTGCTAGCATGATATGGAGGAAAGATGTGACGACTGCTGTAATTCAGATGCTCTGGGGTGTTCATCACCGATACCTCAGTTAGTCTTCCATCCACAGCTTAACATAAGTGTTATGATCCTCCCCTAAGTGAATTTCAAAGATTACCTAACTAGCACAAAGTTGTACAAAAGTAATGATCAGATATTGCACTTGATCCATCAAGCGCACTAAAGATTTTGCACGTGATCCATCACACGACTCACACATCACAATACACAGTCTTGCAAAATGAAACAACATCTGCAGACACCAGAGTGCTGTATATTTGGTCTGCTCACTCTAAGCACGCTGTTTTCACTCTTAAGTATCAGTGGGTTATGAACTGGCTCAGATATCACTTTTCCATAAACTTTTCCATATCACTTTCCATAAACATTTCCATGAATTCAGGGTGATTAAGCAGCAATAGGATGAATTAGGGGATAATTGTACCCATACTTAAGAATGTACTATGCCCTTCTTCCCTGTTAACTTAACAAATACATATCAGTTCAGTTCAGGCGCTCAGTCATGTCTGACTCCTTGCAACCCCATGCACTGCAGCACGCCAGGCTTCCCTGTCCATCACCAACTCCCAGAGCTTTCCCAAACTCATGTCCATCGAGTCGGTGATGCCATCCAATCATCTCATCCTCTGTCATGTCCTTCTCCTCCTGCCTCCAATCTTTCCCAGCATCAGTCTTTTCCAGTGAGTCAGCTCTTCACATCAGGCGGCCAAAGTATTGGAGTTTCAGCTTCAGCATCAGTCCTTCCAATGAGTATTCAGGACTGATTTCCTTCAGAATGCACTGGTTGGATCTCCATGCAGACCAAGAGGCCCTGAAATACATATAAATAAATGTAGATGCAATGTAAAAGCACACAAATGTAGACCTAACTAGAATGTGCTTCTGCAGTTAATTATCAGACCCTAGCTGTGCCTCCTTGGATGTTTTCTACATGCTATTTCCCATGTGTCGTTATCAGCTGTCCTTCAGGGGCAGCAGTGTGGTTAAAACAAACGGTCATTCTGTTGTCTCACTGAGGTTTTCCAGTTTAACTGTTTCATCCCCGACTAAATAGAAATTATGTTTAAACTGGCTGCTCTTCTCATATTCTCCTGTTTTTCCCAAAAAGCTTTATCTGGAATACTAGTCTATGGACACAGTTCACAGTTCAGAAAAGACTAAGTAAAAGGATACTAAAATATCCAACTATATTTGGTTAAATATATTTTAGTATGTATACCTACATTACTGAATGTTACATAATGATTAAGAATTATATATACAAATAAATTTGCAGCAGAATATGGAATGTTTTATTACAATGTTATTCAAGCAAGATAAAAATGATAAGTTCTGTATATAATAGCATCATCAATTTGACTATTTATCAACATGCAAAAAAGTTATACATAAAAGAAAAAAGTAACCCAAAATGTCATCTAAGTATGTACCTGTGGAGTAAGCTTACTGATTTTTCTTCTTTCTGTTTTTATTTTCTCTACTAAACATACATTACTATTAATTCTAGAAATCTTTCTCTTATTTTAAAAGAAATCCTATCATCTGATTCAATATCATAATTGCTCAGTATTTGATTGGATCGCTCTTGGCTGTAACTTGTTTGAATCCAGTGGTTTGAATTCATTCTACTTGAACTTCTTGCAATTTAATTCCATTTTAATCATATCAGTTCCATCCTTTCTAGTTTGAAAAAATTTCTCCTTGGTAGAGAAGACAAAATCCAACATTTTTTGGCAAGTCAAATTCTTCCCATCCAGAATGCAGCCCTTTATTTGCACTCTCACTAACCACTGTCTGATCTCAAAAACTCTCATCCGGACTGTCACAATAAACCCTTCCCTGTTTTTACCACCTCCTCTTCATTAATTATGGGTACCAGGTCCAGATTAAAGTATCATCTGCTCAACAATGACCTCCCATTTGCAGAGGATCAAGTCCAGTCTTCTTAGCCTGACACCAGCCCCTTTGTAACTTGACATTAGGTCCTCCCTGCCTTGTTCTCACCGGTCTCACGTGTGAATGAACTAAATTTGCAATGCCCTGGTGAAACCTCCTTCCTTGCTGACCTCTGGCATCCAGTTCCTACCTCCACATTCTGACTCTCTCAAAGAATGCCCTCCCCGCCCAGGTTGGTCCAAGAAAAGTCTTCCTTGACCATCAGCTGAAAGCGTTCTCCATCTCTTCTGAATCCTACGGTAATACACTTATTTTCCCGAAAGTATGCTGCATGCATTTGAGACACCTCTTCCAGCATTTTGTTGAACTCTTTTAGATCTTATAAGGTTGTTTAGTTCTGTTTGTTCTTTTCCTCAATGAGGTTATCACAGTGCTGGCTCTCAAGCCTTCTGCTTGGGTTTCAATCCTGACCCCATCTCTTACAAGTCCCATGACCTGGATAAGTTACTTAATTTTACTGGGCCTCGTCTATAAAATGGAGATAATAATAGTATCTATCTCATAGAATTAAGTGAGATAATTTAAAGTACTTGGAACAATGCTTGGTATACATTTTACACCAATTAAATATTAGCTGTCATGGCTGTTAGTTTAGTGTAAGGAGGATATTTCATATTTCTTAGCATCCGCAACTCTTAGTAAAAAACGTTTTACTAGGGAATGAAGAGTAAAAATGTTTATGTATTTGCTGACTTGTTTGATAATGAGACAACCTTTATATTACCAACTAGTAAACCTTAGGAATTTATTAATAATCTATATGTATCAACAGTATATTATATGCTATATACATATTATTTTATTAAATAGTCACAATAAATCTTCTCTCCTACATTGCTTCATACATGACTTTTTATTCAAATTTTAGGTTATGAGCGTGTGTATGCAACTGAAAAATCCAAACAGTACTTCTTAAGGATATGAACCAGTGGTTACCTGACCCATTATCTCTCTAAAAGGTAGCAATTTTCAGCATCTTTAACATATCTTCTGGTATATACCTCTGTACTCTATTCTTCATGTCTTACTATTTCTTTATCAATTTTAGACCTTATCTGTTGACTTCCTATAATGGAATATTAGAATGTAACTCTCTTACACCCCAACCTCCCATACTTCTTCTCTGTCTCCCTCAGCCTCTTGATATAGTTATATAACAATCTTTACTTGAATTAATCTTCAATATTTATATATTATTACTATAGCATTAATAGATTGGTATACAGTGCATTATTAATTTTTTGTGTTAATTTTTAAAATATTTCTTTCCAGTGATAATTGTCTCATGCTACTGTTTGCTCATTTTTCCTAAGTACCTATCACTAACTGCACAGTACCGTAAAATTCCCCTGGAGAAGGAAATGGAAACCCATTCCAGTATTCTTGCCTGGAAAATCCCACAGACAGAGGAGCCTGGTGGTCTTCAGTTCATGGGGTTATAAAGAGTCAGACACGATTGAGCAACTGAGTATAAAATTCCCTAAAATATGGTCTGACATTAAATAAAACTATGGGTTCCACTTTTTCTTCCTCTTAGAGTATAAACTTTTGTAGTCCTTCGTTATTTTCTACCCATCTGTACTTCTGTCATGTTGAGACTTCCTTTTGCCAGAAGGGAGAATTAACTTTGTCTCTTATGTTATTACTGTTATTGGATTTCCTTCTTCCTGAACCTGTGTCTTCTTGTCTTGTGTTTCTCCTCATTTTGCCAGCTTCCTCGAATGGGGGACAAGGAGGAAGGGATAGGACGTAGTTTTATTCTTAATTTTTTAATGTTTGAGAAGATCTTGGTTTTACCTACAAACTTGACAGAAAGCTTGTCTACGTTTTTTAAATCTAAATTGAAATTTCTTTCCCTTAGAATTTTGAAAGGCATCTCTACTTTCAGGATTACTGACTTTCAGAATTTAGATATCATTCTGACTCCAATCTCTTTATGTTTGGTCCAGTTTTATTCTCTATAAAGCTATACTTTCTTTTATTTGAGCTTGGATCTCTGAAATTTTATCTCAATATGCCTCATATTATACTTTTTCATTCACTCTGCTGGACAAGTCAACCTAGAAGCTCATGTTCTCCAGTTTGGGGAAGTATTCTCATATTATTATTTTGATAACTTTTTTTCTGTATTCTCTTTCTTGAACTTCCATTAGTTAGATCATTAGTCCTGAGATTCCCGTTAGTTCTCTAAACTTTTTATCGTTTATCTTATCGTCTTTTTGTCATAGTTTCTTAAAGATGTCCTTAGTTTTATCATTCGGTTCTTCTATTGAACTTGTATTACTGCTATGACTTTTCAATTACCATCATCTCTTAATTATTCTCTGAATATTCTTTTGCTTTTACCAACATCCTTTTCTAATTTCATTGATATATTAATTATGTAAATTTTCTTTTGGTTTGGTGATGGGTAACTATTCTGCTATTTGCATTGTCTGCATGTGTCTTCTGAGTTCCATTGTTTTCTGTCTTTTGTATTTTTTCTGTCTGTTTTTTTAGTTTTGGCCTCTGTTTCTCATGCTGGAGTCTTTTCTCAACTCTCTTATAACTTGTAGTTTTCCTTTAATATTGAAGCGCAAGGCTCCAAAAAGTTGGTACAATTTTCTGTGTGTGTGTGTGTGTGTTGTCCTGGTTGATTTTCTGGATGGCTTGACTGTAGGGTTATGGCGTGTAGGAAGTAGCTCCATGTGTTATTGTCTGAAAATAATTTCTTGCAGGTCCATTTGTTTCTCTGGAAAGAAATCCTCCAAAGCCTTGCCTGGATGGAACAGAGAGGCATATGCCTGGCTACTAACATCCTGGGATCTTAATATTTGCCTTTCCTACTCCTCTTCTTTCACTTTGTAGTATCTTAAAGTAGAAAATTACTGCGAGTTAATTTTTCCCTTGAATACCCACTTCCTACTGAAAAGATAAGTCACCTGTATACTCTGGGTAGAAGAAGGGTCCATGGGGTCTATATAATTCATATATATTTGGAACATACTGTCTACTTTCAGTCCAAGCACTCACTCCCGTGAGTTCAGAGGTTCCTGGAGCCTCCAGTTCTCAGCTTTTCTAAGGTTCTTCATAAACATACTGGCTTCTCCCTCAGAAGGCAGTAGGCTCCTACTCTCAGCGAAATCAGTTACTATTGGGACACCTGTGTGCCTCTGCTCGCCCATTGTGATTCCTTTGGGTTTTTCTAACTTTTAAAAAATTCCTTTCTTGTCACTTTAGTGGCATTTTGAGAAAGAGTAAAAATAAACTTGAATATTCATTTTCCATCATTATAAACCAGAAGTCATTGTGTATATTTTTATTGTTGTTTAGTCACTCAGTCATGCCTGACTGTTTGCAACTCCATGGACTGCAGCACATCAGGCATCACTGAGTCAGTGATGTCATCCAGGCATCTGATCCTCTGTCATCCCTTTCTTCTCCTGCCTTCAATTGTTCCCAGCAGCAGGGTCTTTTCTCATGAATTGGCTCTACGCATAAAGTGGCCAAAGTATTGGATCTTCAACTTCAGCCATCAGTCCTTCCAATGAATATTCAGGATTGATTTCCTTTAGGATTGACTGGTTAGATCTCCTTGAAAACCAAGGGACTCTCAAGAGTCTTCTCCAACACCACAGTTCAAAAGCATCAACTCTTCAATGATCAGCTTTCTTTATAGTCCAACTCTCACATCCATACATGTCTACTGGAAAAACTATAGCTTTAACTAGACGGCCCTTTGTCAGCAAAGTAATGTCTCTACTTTTTAATATGCTGTCTAGGTTGCTCATAGCTTTCCTTCAAAAGAGCAAGCATCTTTTAATTTCATGATTGCGGTCACCATCTATTGTGATTTTGGAGACTAAGAAATTAAAGTCTGTCACTATTTCCTTTTTTCTCCCAATCTATTTACCATGAAGTGATGGGACCAGATGCCATGATTTTGAAACTAAGTTGAGCTTGAAGCCAACTTTTTCACTCTCCTCTTTCACCTTCATCTAGAGGCTCTTTAGTTTCTCTTCACTTTCTGCCATAAGGGTGGTGTCCTCTGCATATCTGAGGTTATTGATATTTCTCCAAGCAATCTTGATTCCAGCTTGTGCTTCTTCCAGCCCAGTGTTTCTCATGATGTACTCTGCATATAAGTTAAATAAGCTGGGTGACAATATAGAGTTTTGACATGTTCCTTTCCCGATTTGGAACCAGTCTGTTGTTCCATGTCCAGTTCTAACTATTGCTTCTTGATCTGCATACAGATTTCTCAGGAGGCAGGTCAGGTGGTCTGGTATTCCCTTTTCTTTGAGAATTTTCCACAGTGTGCTGTGATCCACACAGTCGAAGGCTTTAGCATAGTCAGTGAAGCAGAAGTAGATGTTTTTATGGAATTCTTTTGTTTTTTTTCCTATGATCCAACAGATTTTGGCAATTTGATTTATGGTTCCTCTGCCTTTTCTAAATCCAGCTTGAACATCTGGAAGTTCTTGATTCATGTACTGTTGAAGCCTAGCTTGGAGAATTTTGAGCATTTTGCTAGCATGTAAAATGAGTACAATTGTGCAGAAGTTTGAACATTCTTTGGCATTGCCTTTCGTTGGGGTTGGAATTTAAAACTGACCTTTGGCAGTCCTGTAGCCACTGCTGAGTTTTCCAAATTTGCTGCCATATTGACTGCAGCACTTTAACAACATGATCTTTTAGGATTTGAAATAGCTCAACTGGAATTCCACTATCTCCACTAGCTTNTTGTATAGAGCTTCTCCATCTTTGACTGCAAAGAATATAATCAATCTGATTTCAGTATTGACCATCTGGTGATGTCCTTGTGTTGTTGGAAGAATGTGTTTGCTATGAACAATGTGTTCTCTTGACAAAATTCTGTTAGCCTTTGCCATGCTTCATTTGGTATTCTAAGGCCAAATTTGCATGTTACTCCAGATATCTCTCGACTTCCTACTTTTGCGTTCCAGTCCCCTATGATGAAAAAGGCATCTTTTTTTGATGGTAGTTCTAGAAGGTCTTTAGGTCTTCAAAGAATCATTCAACTTCAGCTGCTTTGGCATTAGTGGTTTGAGGCATAGACTTGGATAATTGTGATATTGAATGGTTTGCCTTCGAAATGAACAGAGACCATTCTGTTGTTTTTGAGATTGCACCCCAGTACTGCATTTTGGACTCTTTTGTTGACTATGAGGGCTATTCCATTTCTTCTAAGGAATTCTTGCCTATCTACTACCTATATAGTAGATATAATGGTCATCTGAATTAAATTCACCCATGCTGGTTCATTTTAGTTCACTGATTCCTAAAATGTCGATGTTCACTCTTGCCATCTCCTATTTGACCACTTCCAATTTACCTTGATTCATGGACCTAACATGAATCTACATCTTCCTAACAGGAAGCTACATGACTTCCTTCCCTATAGCTCAGATGCTAAAGATTCTGCCTCAAATGGAGGAGACCCAGGTTTGATCCCTGGGTTGGGAAGATTCCCTGAAGAAGGGCACAGCAACCCACTCCTGTGTTCTCTCTGGAGAATTCCATGGACAGAAGAGCTTTATGTGCTGCAGTCCATGGGACTGCAAAGAGTTGGACATGACAGAGCAAATAACACTACTATGGACCTCATATTTCAGGTTCTTATGCAGTATTGTTCTTTAGAGTGTTGGACTTTACTTTCACCACCGTACACATCCATGCTGGTCCTTGTCTCCACTTTGGTTCAGCCTCTTCATTCCTTTTGGAGCTATTTCTTTGCTCTTCTCCGGTAGCATATTGACCACCTACTGACCTGGGGAGTTCATCTTTCAGTGTCATATCTTTTTGCCTTTTCATACGGTTCGTGGGGTTCTCAAGGCAAGAATGCTGAAATATGTGTGTGTGTGTGTGTGTGTGTGTGTGTGTGTGTGTGTATTTACTGCTTAACTATTTCATGCAATGTTATTATCACCTAAAAAACAGAGACTTCATCAGCCAATATTTATTTGGCATCCAGGTAGGAACTTGAAGCAAACTGGATGTGTCAATAAAAATAAAGAGGCATAAATTGAAAACTCTTTGTTCTTAGGACAGAAAGATCCACCAAGTAAGGCAACTGTGCATTAGCTAATTCCTTTTAAATGGCTTAGAAAGTAGGCTCTTCTTATCCAAAATGTTACCTCAAGTGCGACCAAGTACATTAATATGTGCCCCCCAGAGCTAATTAACTTGTGAGTCATTAAAGAAAGTCTCCAGGCTCTAGTCACGTTTCTTAGTAAAATCACTTGACAAAATGGTAATTGAAAGCCCAGGGTCTAATGGAGATAGCAATACTCCAGATAGACAGTTTTATTCATTAATTTAGCAATTGTTCATTGTGCCCCCCGACTTTGTGCCAGGAAGTAGGCCTATTGATCATTTGACACCAGTACCTCCCATAGATGAAGTAGCGTGGCATGCTGGCCCAAGGGGACCCTTCCTTCTCTAAAGGAGCCAATCCAGAAGGGCTGCCAAGGGTCACAGATGCTCAGTCTGTGCACAGAGCACTACTATTTTTACTTTTAGGTGAAGTATTGTTTGACAAATATAGTTTTCATCATTTCAGATAAGTGACCAGTCCAAACTTCCAAGAGGGGCTCCCAAATTAATTATTTTTTTCTGTGATGATATCAGCATGCACTTAAAAGACAAATCAGATTCTTTGAGATGTCAGTGGTTTTAGGCTAGGAGCTGAAACGGTATGGCTAGCTATTTCTCATGGCTGAGACCAAACTGTTAAAAAGAAATGTCAGTTTCTATTGTGGATAGTGAAATTTGAAATAAACTCAGGTTTTATTTCTTCATTCCAAACCCAAACCAAGCTGACCACTTTCAGAGTATATGATTCCCTCAAAGCTCCACCAATTATGGGCAGCAGATTTAGCTTGGCAATATTTACACTGAGGAAGATCTGAATATGGATGTTTCCTAAGGAAGACTTTTCTACTGTGAAGGACCCACAAGGTCCAATATATTTTCAGGATAAGCAGATATAACATTCAGAGGTTGCAAACCAGTGGCTTGCATGCTGGACCCAGAACTCAATATGCATTGTTTATCTAGGCTCCAAGCCTCCCCTCACGCCCCAGATCCCATCCTTACCTCTCCTACTCTAGGATATTTTTCCAGCAAATGTCTCCCCTTTTGCATGTATTATCAGGCTTTTTCTCTCAATTGGATCTTTCCTGCAAACATACACACATACTATTATTACTCTGATCTTCAGGAAGAAAGAAGTCCTCTCTTCTCCCTTCAGCCACTGCCACATTTCTTGTTTTCTTTAGGACTCTTCAAAACATTCGTAAATAATTTCTGGGTCTAATT
>QQTR01033931.1:0-10105 GCA_003798545.1 Axis porcinus | reverse complement strand
AGTGAAAAGTGAAAGTGAAGTCGCTCAGTCGTATCCAACTCTTAGTGACCCCGTGGACTGCAGTCATGCAGATTTTTTACCGACTGAGCTATGAGGGAAGCCCCATTCCTTAGGTAGTGGGTATTATTAACTTGTCAATGAAAGGATCTCTAAGAATCTGACTATCCTCTCCTGAAAAATGCCCTGCAGCAGGAACTGTTTGTAAGCTACAGTAAAGCCATTCATAACTCCTTCCCCCATCCATTTTTTGACCAGAGAAAGTAAGAAACCAAATTCTCCATGGTCTTATAGACAGGGAAGGCCAGGCGACCCAGATATTGCTGAATAATCAGATGCCAGAGGACTACTTGAACTTCTAGGTGGGGCTTTCAGGAAAGTTTTTCCTTTCCAGATGATAGATTCCTACTGATGGTCAGAGCTCTTTTGTTCCTTTACCCCCTGCTCTTCTACTTTAACTGGTGGGGCAACAGTCATCTGTCAACTATTAGATGATGAACATTAGGATGCATAAGCTAATTAAGATGGTGAGGGCAAAAGATACAAAAAGAAGGGATCTGTGTATCACCACACCAGCCCAGTGCTCCCAACACCAGTGACTGGGTTTCTGTTACTTGCAGCTAAAGGCATTCCTTACAGATTGTTCACTAGCTTCCTCTGGACCCCTGGTCATAGATCCCTAGCTTAGGAAGATAAAGACCAAACTGAGACACCCAAAATTCATGACTCAGGCCTTAAGGGTGAGTTAGATAGGTCATAACCTTAATCTAAACTAGGATGCATCAACACTTACACATTTAATGAATCCCTATTCCAGGCGAGAGAATCTACACTACTTACTGCATAGTAGATGTACCGTGTACTGAATGTGTTAGAAATTCCACGGGAAAGTAATTCTTGTGAGCTAGAGGTGTTGGGGCTGGTAGGACATGAAAAGTGGGTGTGAGTATGAGGTAGGAATATCCTGATAATGAGCAACCAGGAATAACAAGTCCGTCAGCCTGGCTGCACCAGAATTTTCCATGGGCTCTGAGTTTTAACAGTGATAGATGCTCAACTGCAGAGACCAGGTATCCATTTATTTTTTTCTGTAGTCAGTGATCAGTTGAGTATTTAAGTTGAGAGGGATGTGTACCAATTGAGGAAAAAAAAAAGTGGTAATGCGTTAATTCACCCATTCATTTAATCATCCCACTAAGTGCTTCTCAAAGCCACACGTCAGTGGTTCGGTCAACAACACCGACTCTGCTTTGACCAAGTGCCAGGTGTTGTTGCAGGCACCGGGGGTGGATGAGTGAACGTGACAGAGCCTCTGCTTTCTTGGAACATATTTTAGTAGGGAAGGCACAATATGTGCAAATAAATAACAACTATGCAAAAAATACAGTAGACAGGAAAGGCAAATGTGTTAACCAGTGACTACAAAAGATGTCTGTGTGGTGGGGGATAGGGGCAGCTTCTCAAATAGGATGGGCAGGGCATGCTCATGGAGAAAAGGTCGTGGGTGGGAGACTTGGAACGCTGAAAGAGTCAAGGTGGGTGTGTGGTTAAGACAGGAGTAATGCATGTGCAAAGACCCTGGCATGGGGGTGAGCATTAACACAACCAAGGAAAAAACAAAAACAAAACCCACAACACACAGCCAGTGAACTCGTGGAGGTGGTGGTGGGGGTGGGAAGAGTGAGGCAGGGGAGAAGTGTACACTAGGGGGGTGGAGACAGACAGGTGGGGGGTGACCCAGCAAGGCTGTGATGGTTATGGTAAGAAATAGCATGTTTATTTATACTCGATGGCAGTGACTAAATCTGATTTGTTTTAAAGATGACTCTGGTTGCAGGGTGGAGAGCGGGCACTAGGGAGATGAGAATGGAAGCCAGGAGTCTGGTTATGGACATTGTGGAGGAAGCTAGGGTAATTCACGGGGGCTAACCAGTCCATCCTAAAGGAGATCAGTCCTGGGGGTTCATTGGAAGGACTGATGTTGAAGCTGAAGCTCCAGTACTTTGGCCACCTCTTGCGAAGAGCTGACTCATGTGACAAGACCCAGATGCTGGGAAAGATTGAGGGCAAGAGGAGAAGGGACAACAGAGGATGAGATGGTTGGATGGCATCACCGACTCAATGGACATGGGTTTGGGTAGACTCTGGGAGTTGGTGATGGACAGGGAGGCCTGGCGTGCTGCGATTCATGGGGTCGCAAAGAGTTGGACACGACTGAGCGACTGAACTGAACTGAATAGCCCAAATAGCAGAAATGTAAAATTACTACTGTGATAACAATTATGGAGGGCTCGGAGGCCCAAAATGAGAGCTGAGCAGGTCTGGAGGTGTATGACAAGGCATCTACAGGGAAGGGAACTGAAATGTGCCCTAAATAAAGCTCAAAGTCAATGAAGTCCAAGGACTAAAGACAGCTCCCCACAAGGTGGAACGGGAAGAGCAGTGCAAAGGCCCTGTGGTAGGGGGAGAAGAGACCCTGAGTGCCTGAAACAGGATCAGCTGAGGAGGACACAAAGGAGGACAAACAGCAACAATGTGGAGCAGGGGGCAGCTCATGACTTGTTCCTGTGCATCTTGTGAGCTAAGGGTGATTGTCAGATTTTTCAAGTGTTGTAAGATGAATGGGAAAAAAAACAAACTCAAAGAAAAATATGTGACAGAGACCGTATATGGCCTGCAGAGCCTCAAATATTGTTTGGCTCTTGACAGAAATCCTGATGGTGGGCTGGGGGTGAGGAGGGGGTGGGAAGCATGGGAGGCTGGGTCCTGATCTGAGGACACAAGAGATATAAAGTCCTCATGGGCTTTAGGAAGTTCGAGTTCCAAAATTCCATTAATACAGCAGAAACTACGGTGACCTCTGCCTCTAGCCTCCTTCAGAGAGGGCAGAATGCGGCTGGGCTCTTCAGTATGGCAGAATGCATCAAAGTATGAAGTATCGGACCTGACTGCCTGGTTCTGAATCTCAGGTCTGTGACCATGAGCAAATTACTGAACCTCTCGGAGCCTCCTTCTCCTCATCTATAAATGGCAAACTTGTAACAGGAAGCTTCACAGGGGTATGACGGAAAACACACGGGTTAAAATTTGCAAAGTTCTTAGAAGAGCATCTGACCTACAACAAGTACCACGTAAGAGCGAAATAAAGCCACGACCACACGCACAGTGCTTGGCACAACACCCCGCTCAGGTGTGTGAATGAATGAATGATGCATGACTAAATCCCACAGAAATATTCCCGCAAAACACTCAAAATCAATGCAATCTCTGACAACGGCATGCACAGTTTGATTTTCTTTATCAGAAAACAAGAGTCAGATGTTAGGCAGTCCTGGGAAAGATCTTAAGAGGGGGGAATACAGAATTTCTTAATCTTTCAAATTCAGAAAACCACCTTACCTGTCTCCTGAGAAGCCTGTATGCAGGACAAGAAACAACAGTTAGAAGCTGAGATGGAATAACAGACTGGCTCAAAATTGGGAAAGGAGCACGTCAAGGCTGTATATTGTCACCCTGCTTGTTTAATTTATATGCAGAGTACATCATGTGAAATGCTGAGCTGGATGACTCACAAGTTGAAATCAAGATTGCTGAGAGAAATAACAACAACCTCAGATATGCAGATGATACCACTTTAATGGCAGAAAGCGAAGAGGAACTAAAGAGCCTCTTGATGAAAGTGAAAGAGGAGAGTGAAAGCTGGCTTAAAACACAACATTCAAAAAACGAAGATCATGGCATCCATCACTTCATGGCAAATAGATGGGGAAAAAGTGGAAACAGTGACAGATTTTATTTTCCTGGGTTCCAAAATCACTGCAGGCGGTGACTACTAACACGAAATTAAAAGATGTTTGCTCCTTGGAAAAAAAGCTATGACAAATCTAGGCAGCATATTAAAAAGCAGAGACATCACTGCCGACCAAGGTCCGTCTAGTCAAAGCTAAGGTTTTTCCAGTAGTCATGTATGGATGTGAGAGTTAGACTATAAAGAAGGCTGAGCACTGAAGAATTGATGCTTTTGAACTGTGGTGTTGGAGAAGACTCTTGAGAGTCCCTTGGACTACAAGGAGATCCAACCAGTCCATCCTAAAGGAAATCAGTCCTGGGTGTTCATTGGGCGGACTGATGCTGAAGCTTCAATACTTGGGCCACCTGATGTGAAGAGCTGCTTCACTGGAAAACACCCTGATGCTGGGATAGATTGAGGGCAAGAGAATGGGGCAGCAGAGGAGGAGGTGGTTAGATAGCATCACTGACTCAATGGACATGAGTTTGAGCACTCTGGGAGACAGTAAAGGAAAGGGAAGCCTGGCGTGCTGCAGTCCACAGGGTCACAACGTGTCGGACACGACTCAGCAATTGAACAACAACAAGAAAGTTCAAAAACCCCAAGTGACAGACTGTATCTTCAGAATTCTATCACCCCATGGTCTTACTAATATGAATAGAATCCAGGGTTAAATCTATGGGTGTGTTGGTTACTAAAGTTCTTGCAATTCAGAAAACAAATGGTATTCACTGTAGGATGCTAGGAATGAAAGAAAAGTGAAGGAAAATTATAATAGTGATAGCTTAGCATAGAAGCAACTTCGCCTCATACCAACTTTTAAAGGCTGCCCTGTTTAATCTAGTGAGTGTCTAAAACACAAGAACAGCAGAGAGAGAAGAAGAGCATTAAAGCAAGGTCTGGTGTAACTAGCAACACTCCTTTAGAACATTTGAGAAACAATCTATCTTTTCTTCATTTTCTCAATACATACTCATAATAAGAAAAATATTCCAGGAACACAGAAACAATCTAAATAGAACCTCGAGGACATAAGACAAACCAGGGGATGGGCAGTTTCTAAGAAAATTGGTACAGCTTCTTTGTTAACTTGCTGTCAAGATATTAAAAGGGCTGTTCTGAAGCCTAAGAGTTAAGGATGTAAGATGCTAGGTCTGGTCTTGCCTGGGATCTGGTGTCGAAAAACATGCAGAGAAGACCAATGCTCAGGTTTAGGAAAAATCTGACTATCTGATGACATTTTAAAAATACTGTTAATTTTGTGGGTGAGACAATGTCATTAGGGCTCTGTTGAAAAATGTTCTTAGATTTTTGATATAGCCTGAAGTATTTAGTACACTTGCTGTCTTAAATTTAATCATAAAAATATGTGGAAAGGGAGAAAATGATATTCTAGCAAGACTTAAGAAATATTAAGGTTGGAATGTAATTATTGTAAGAGACTAAATTGCTTTTTTAAATGACTATCTTGGAGGCAAGAAAAGCCATGTATAATCAAAAGCAGATTCTTTTCCTGACAGCTTCATGAACCAACCACGACTGAAGAGAAGCACCTTCGGTGATTAAAAACTTTCAGAGTCATTTTAAAATCTTGATACATGAAACAATATCTTGGTTAACTAGACATTATGCCAGAAAACTGAATGAGCCAATTCCTCATATCCAAAGATTTGATGGTATGTACTTGGGAAAGAAAGTTGACAATATATGATCCTTAGTCATTGAACATATTTGAGTGGGTTCTAGGTTCCGGTGAGTCTGTCCCAGACCCTGAAGTTACTGCTGGGAATAAAGCAGACAAAATTCCCCACATTCCTGGTTGGTTATGTTGCTCAGTCACTAAGACGTGTCCAACTCTTTGCGACCCCATGGGCTGTAGCCCACCAGGCTACTCTGTCCATGAGATTTTCCAGGGAAGAATACTAGAGTGGGTTGCCATTTCCTTCTCCAGTGGATCTTCCAGATCCAGGGATCGGAGGGATACTGGCAGGTGGGGGAGAGATACATTAGGAGTTCCAGATTACCAGATACACACTACTATATATAAAAGAGATAAACAACAAGGACATATGTATAGCACTATATACTATATACAATAACTTGTAATAACCTATAATGGGAAAGAATCTGAAGTGAAAACTGAATCACTTTGTTGTACACCTAAAATGAACACAACATTGTAAATGTACTATATCTCAATAAAAAAGAATAAAAGTACTAATAAGGGAATATGCCCTGAACAGGTGGCCTTTCAACAAAGGCTGCATGCCTAGCATCCGTTTCCATTGTGTCTCCACACACAGGAGACACAATAAAAAGCTATAGATGTTTTGTGCATGAAATGGCCACAAAGCCCTTTAGAAAAGCCACAAAGCAAGATCCAGCCTCACATTTCTTTTGAGAACACCTTTGAAGTACCTGCTCTTTGGAAAGGAGAGAAGCTCTCTGATTCTGTGGTTCCCCCTTCATCTCTCCTGTGAAAAAATAAGCAGTTCTACTTGGGAAGCAACGACAAGTCACGCTGTTCCTTCCTCCAGCACAGGCAGAGACTGCCTCAAGCCCTCGTCTTGCCCCAGATTCTCGGAAAGGGGCCTCCATTCCCAGGAAGAAACAGATACAGGCAGACCTCGCTTTATCGCTCTTCATAAATACTGCATTTTTCACAAATTGAAGGTTGTGGCAGCGAGCCTATCGGCGTCACTTTCCGACAGCATCTGTGTCACAGTCCAGTCATTCTCACAATATTTCCAATCTTGTTGCTATTATTGTATTTGTCATGGTGATCTATGGTCAATGATCTCTGACATTACTACTGCAAAAAGTTAATGAATGGCCGAAGACTCGGATGATAGCATTTTTAGCAATAAAGCATTTTTAAAATTAAGGTGTGCACACTTTTTTGGGACAGTGCTATAGAACACTTGAGACTACAGTACAGTACAAACAACTTATATACACCAGGGAACAAAAAGATTGTGTGGTTCCCTTTGTCATGATGCTTGCTTTACTGCGGCACTCTGGAACCCCAGCCATCGTATCCCCAAGGTCTGCCTGTACCTCTGTCTACACCCAGCCTCCGGTGGTACCATAAGTGGGCAAATGCAGGCTTTGGATACATTAGGCAGGACCTTGTATTACAGACTGAGGAGTTTGCCCTTATTCTACCAGTAGTAACAGAGCCATGTAGAAAAGCTTTAAGCAGAAGAGTGGCAAGACTGGTTGCATTTCAACAGGTATGAGCTGGCAGAAGTATGAAGGACAGATAAGTTTGGGGTGACCAGTGGGCGGCGGAGAAGGCTCTCAGAGTCTAGGTGAGGAGGACTCGGGAAGTGAGAGCTTTGAGAAAATAACACGACAGAACTGGTAGCTATTTGGTTGGAGGGGGTCAGTGGGAAGATGAAGCTGATGTCTCTAGAAGGAGAGACTGGGCGGAGAACAGTTACTAACAGCAATGGAGGATACAGCAGGGAGAATGGATGGCCAGGAACAGAAATGCATGGTCAAATGCTTTGACCATGATGGAATTTAGATGCTAGATTCTTAAATCTATTGCAGAAGCCTCCAGCAGACAGCTGCAAATGAAGGATTACAAATTTAGGACACAAGTACATAAATTTGGGAATCACTGTTGTTCCACTTCCAGTAAGTACAACGGTACTATACATTTTTGTTTGTTTGTTTTTTGGTGGGGGCAGTAAAGCAGAAAAGGATATAGGCTTTATCACTTTTCCAGGCAAAGGGAGACACACTGGGCTTCTGCCTCGAAAAACTGTTTGTCTCCCTGTTGTTGCTTTTTAAAATTGAAGAGCGACCCTTCTTGAAAGATCACAGATAACAGAGCAGATGGCCACGTACTTTCTGCATTGCTAATATATTCTGTTCCAACACCACATGTAACTAGCAACAGAATCTGGCCTTCTGAGGTCTAATCATGCCATCCCTCCCAGACATCCCTCACGCTCTACAAGCAAAATTCAATCTGCTTCCCAATTTCAAGATCGATGTGAAAAACTCCTTGAGAGGATACTCTCTAGTATGGATTAACCATGGCATTTTACCATGGTTTAAACAATAGTATAATAAAAGCTCAGTCAAAATGTTAGCAGATACATACGGTGGACCAGGCATTCAGCTAGATTCTGAGGCTCTCAAAGAGAAAACGCTAAGGAGGTCCCTGCCCTCAGGAAGCTTACATTCCACTGGGGGACAGACAGACAATAAGCAAATGAAATAGCAACAGTGTGATTAGCGTCAGGGCTAAATACAGAGGTAGGTGAGACTGAGCATATTGGGAGGAGGGTATCTTGAAAAGAATAATCAGGGGAATTCATTTTGAGAAGCCAAACAGAAATCCAGACAACTGGGGAAAAACCTTTACAGAGCGATTCATCAGTCTTGGGGTGGGGAAAGATCACCATGCTGACTCGTGTGACCTGAAGTCAGCAGCGGGGAGAGAGGCTGAGGGTGAGGCTGGAGAAGTGGCAAGGAGCTGGGTCAGAGACTCTTTACTCAGTGATCTTTTTAAAGCTGTGGGATGTGGCTTGTGGGATCTAGTCCCCTGACCAGGGATTGAACCCGGGCTCCCTGTATTGGGAGTGCTGAGTTTTACCCACTGGACCACCAGGGAAGGCCCACGTCCTGTGAATATTTAGATTCTTCCACTCAGAGGCCATGTGGGCCTGTTTGTACGGGCACCTTGATTAGGGAGATGAAGAGGTTATGAGGAAAACTACTACTTTTTCAACTAATGCCAAAGACAGAAAAAAACCTGTTTTTCTAATTAGGAGTCAGGGCTGAAGATCACAAATGTTCTAGATATAGTAATCATGACAGAGATGGGATATACAAAGTTAATTAAATTTCCCCACGTGCGGGTTGGAAAAGAACATTTTCACACGGAAGGAAGTGGGAAAGTCTGTCTTGTTAGGAATGGCCTGTGCCTAAGTAATGCCAAGTGTGTTTCAGTAGCGATAACGAGCTGTACTTGAGGTTGGGCGCTCAATGGGTTAGGTATATGGAGATGCTATAAAAATGTGGTCTTGGCATCCTGCTCCTCTCTGACTGGTTCTACCACCATTAAATTCCTTCAAACGCAATGTCGCTGGCCTGTGACCATAAACATTTTCATAAAACCAAAGCGCTTCATTACCGCTTCAACATGCATGTGACTTCTTGGCTCCAATTTTCTGACAATCTTAACTATAAAATTCTCCTGAGAACTACTTGAGGCTAACCGACTAACACTCAAGGGAGGTATAAACACTTAAAAAGGAACAATGAATCGCATGTTCCGGGAAGTAAAGGATTCAAACTTTGATATACATTTTCCCTGATTTATCGGTCAAGCTGAAGATATCATAAAATTTAAACATAAAATGGAAGGTCTTCACATATACAGAAGTCGAAAGCAAAATGCTTTCCTGCTATTTGAACATCTATCAGATCTCTTTTTTAAATGTCCAGAAGAGCCCAATGGATCCACATTAATTTTTACAGTCATTTTCCAATCCTAGGAAATCATATTTTCTACTATTCTTTCCCTTCCCTCAATTAAAAAGACTCCTGCATATTTAAAGTCATAAATTATCATTATGGTTGTTTATGATCCAAGTTTATTTTAATAAGGTTCTCAGTCTCATCTAGGACAGAGAGTGCTTAAGTCATTATCGCTTGTTTTTGATGATAATAATTACAAGGCCTACAATACTTTCTAAAGACCTAATTAAAAAGGGACATGTCATAATAGCCACGATTAGCAAACCAGAGGTGGGGTATTAGTCCTTGCACCCTAAGGACAGCTTTTCTCTTTGACAGTGTGACAGTGAGTTGATGAAGGAAACATCAGCCTCACACTGGCCTGTCCTCACAATTCCAAGCTGTGCATTATAAACAAGTCAACTGTACCTTTTACACTTCAACATACATCTATATCAATTCTTTAATTCTCAGTTCTGAAAGCAAGCACAGGTTATTCTAATTTTTCCCATGTTAGATGTTAAGAAACGTGCTCAAGAAAATTTTATTAGGTCCAAAGCACACTTTATTTTTACTTTTTAATTAATTTTTACTGGAGTATAGTTGCTTTAAAATGTTGGGTTTCTGCTGAACAGAAAAGTGAATCAGCAATATTTTTGCATATATCCTCTCTTCTTTGGATTTCGTTCCCATTTAGGTCACCACAGAACATTAAGTAGAGTCTCTGTGCTATAGAGCAGGTTCTCATTAGTTATTTACTTCATATATAGTATCAACAGTGTATATATGTCAATCCCAATTCATTCTAACGCCTTTCCCCCTTGGTATCTGTACATTTGTTCT
>QQTR01033839.1:163253-254555 GCA_003798545.1 Axis porcinus | reverse complement strand
AACACAGACTTACAGAACAGTCTTTTGGACTCCGTGGGAGACGGCAAGGGTGGGATGATCTGTGAGAATAGCATTGAAACCTTTATAATATCATATGTCAAAGGGATAGCCAGTCCATGTTCGATGCATAAGAAAGGGTGCCCAGGACTGGTTCACTGGGCTGACCCAGAGGGAATGGATTGGGAGGAAGATGTGAGGCGGATTCAGGATGGGGAATACATGTACTCCCATGGCTGATTCATGTCAACGTATGGCAAAAACCACCACAATATTGCAAAGTTAATATGCAATGATTGAAATAAATAAAATAAAATAAAGTAGAATCCTTGGATTAACGGGGCTAATCAGTATTGACTTTTTGACCTCCGAAAACGCCCTTCTTTTCTTTCCTTACTTCCCTCCTTCCTCCTCCCTCTTTCTTTCCATTTTTTTTCTGATTAAACAACTGTTAAAGCTTGCTTTCCATTTATAGTTATGACAACGTCCTGGCTCTATCCCCCATGTTGTACAATGCTTCCCTGAGTTCATCTTCCACCTAACTATCACTGCATGCTCCCCGCTCCCCCACCTCTTTATTTCCTGCCCTCTTCCGCTCCCCGGGGGTAACCAGTAGATGCTTCTCTATATTTGTGCACGTCCATTACTATCATATTCTCTACTTTGCGGTATGTTTACATTCTATAAGTGATATCATACTGTATTTGTCAATCTCTGTCTGAGATATTTTACTCAATATTCTACCTTGCATGTTGCTGCAAATGTCAATATTCCATTCTTTGGATGGGGAATCTCCTTTGTATGCCTGTTGAACAAATAGCACTGCACCCACAAACTCAACACAGCTCCCCAGCTAGGTGCCCACCTCTGCACTCACACAGAGAAACTCCAATTTCTCTTCCTCTTCTCCCATGGGAAGTGTGCTTTGAAGCTCAGTCTGAAATCAGTTCTTTCCCCTACTTTCTGGCAACCTGGAAATTCTGCTCCCAACTCCAACTCCACAGAAGCCATCTCCCTCCCTCCTCACACACTTATCCCTTCCCTGCCCTCTCCCCCCCCACATCAGAGAACTCAGAGACAAATATAATTTCTCCTCAGCTTGATTTATTTTATTTTGGTTATTAGTGTATGCAGTTCTTTTCATATTCAGCATCTGTACTTTTGACCAATACTCAGCGTCCAGACCACGAAGCATTTCTGAGGTGTCTAGACATTCCCCAAAATCACTGGTGGTCCACTGGTCCAGCTGGAATGGCAGGGTTCTCCATGGTCTCCGGGACCTTCCCTGGTTCGTTCTGATTAGCTGCAATGGCTAGGGTCTCCATGGTCTCTGAGACCTCCTCTCGTGCCTTCTGATTACCTGGAATGGCATGATTTCAATGGTCTATGGGACCTCTGTTTTTTCCTTCTGATTCAGCTGTTCATTCGCCTTGGAAGTCTTCCTACAGAGCTTTGAGCATCTGATTTTCTTATGGTTTTGTGTGGTGGGAGATTTCAGAGAAAACTTCTTGGACAGCTTTGCGGAATGGGATTATTTCCCCTCACTGTTACCCTGTCCACCTGGAGAAACAAGGCCGGGAGCAAGAATGACACTGGTTGAGGGAAGAGTGTGAAGACAGGTGGGAACGATGGCTTCAGAAGAAGGGGTGTGGGCAGAGAAGGGTTATGTGCCAGGCAAGGACAGGGGAGGGTGTCTTCTGGGGTGGGGTAATGGGCAAGAGGAGTTTCGCTGGGTCAGTTCACCTTGACATTTTTTTCTGGACCTCAATTGATAGGAGGTCTTCAACTTCTCCTGGGTAACAGGAGGTGGGTGTTCCATAACTACTCTGGATCCTTGTGGCTCCCAGTCACCTCAGTCATTTGGAGGACTCACAGTGGTCTGCTCAGAGCCCCTGAGCACCCCTATATATATCCGATCCCATGAAGCCTCACCCTCATGCTTTATGTGGTCAGCAAGTCTTTTCCCCGGTCAATGGTGACCCTGGGTGACATTTCACTTGGGAAATCCCAATCCTGACAGGTCCAGGAGAGCATGGGGAACAAATTAGTTGATTTTCTGGGAGAAATGAGTCATTAGAAATGCCCTCAAGAGGCCTGAAAACTCACCTGGCACACTCACCTCTATGTCAACTCTGATGGGTCACACAGCAGGCAGAATGCTTCTCCTCCAAACCTTGCCACACAGCCACACTCTTCGTGCATTCATTCTGTTCTCTCTCAGCTTTCACCATTATCTGTCTTTTCATATCTTGTCTAAACTCCGTCCATGATCACTAGGTGGTGTTTAAGTGTCCGTGGAAGCAAGAATCATTGCTCGTTCGTCCTGCAATGTGGTTTTAATGCACCTTGAAGCCCATTGAATTCTGGGCCAGCAGACAGAAAGCTTTCCATCCCACCTCCTTGTCTCAGTGATCCCGGAGCTCGGATCCATTTTCTGGTCTCCGGCCAGGAAATCATGTATTCAGGCTGTGAGAATTCAATGAATACACTTCACCTTGCTCCACACGGAGCTGTCTTCTTTCAAGTCTCGGACTCAGGGTCACCTCACTTGGAGTAGTACACATGTTTGGGTTTGAACACGGTGATGGGGAAGGGGCAGAGAAGTGCATGTTTCAGGTTGTGCTTGGGGATCTAATGCAGGAAATGTCCACCTGTGGCTGATTAGTATTGCCAGCAAGGGGTGGAGCTTGCCCAGAGCTTTGTGAGCCTTGTTTGCAAAGGTCTTCTCAACACGTGCCCTCACAAATCTCTTTTCTCATCTTGTTTGCTTGCTGGAAGCTCTGATGGAGCTAACCTCACAGCCAAAACCAAGGTGCAGTTCATTTCCATGAGCAGCTGCCACAAGCTTCCAGCCTCTTGGATGAAACACTGAGTCATCCTGTCCTGTGCATCTAGTTCCCATGGTCTCTCATTGATCTGGTTGGCTCTGGACCAAAGGGGAATGGATTGTGTGCTCCACTTCAGTCCTGGTTTGTCCAATTGACTCATAGGGTCAACCAGCCTGAGCTGCAGGCCTGCAGACAGTTTGTTGGCTTACTGGGTCTTCCTGGGTTTCCTGTGAAGTGTTCACATCCTGTTGTCCATTTGTTGCTTACTCACCCAGGGTCCATCACACTGCTGAACATTTTAAGAATTAGAAAAAGCATGCCATAAAAGAACCCAAAAGTTGACTCTTAGAATTTTTGAAAGATCCTAAAACCTGAGAGAAAAATGGGTAAGAGGCACGAGCCAACACTTTATAAGAAAGATGTATCACGTGCCTTTAATTTTATGAAGATGTGTTTAAGGACATGAGCAGCCAATTCACAGGAAGAGTATGGAACTAGCTCGAAGCACGTTAAGAACCTATTAAATCTACCGAAGGCAAGACAAATCATACTAAAATTACCTTGAGAACTGAAACTCAGGTAAAAGTGGCATAGATTTTAGTAATTGCAGACAGAGACATTAGGATACTTGGAATAAATGTGTTTTGTGTGTGTTAAAAATAAGGAGAGTCATGCAAATCCTAAAATAGACCCCATTTGATCTTACAGATATGAAATCATAGTGTTAGTTGTAGTCAATTTTAGGGGTTTCCTGATGACTGAGATATTAAAAAAAAAAAAAAAAAAAAAAAAAAGAGGGCACACCTACAACATAGCAGACCAGGATTCATTCCCTGAGTTGGGAATATCCCCTGGAGGAGGGAATGGCAGCCTAATCCTGTACGCTTGCCTGGAGAGTCCCCATGAACAGAGGAGCCTGGCAGGCTACATTACATGGGGTCACAAAAGTTTGACACGGCTGAACAACGAAGCACAGCACAGCGTAGCACATTGAATGTTTGTGAAACAAATTCAGGTAGGGAGAAGAGAGGGAGTTAGGGAAACAAGGATAATGAAGGGAAGGAAAGAAAATCCTCCATTTCTGGTGATTACAGAGCAACTGGAGATGTCCCCCTGCAGGACAGCACCTCACTTGGCCATCTGAGCACTCTCAGCCCGTTTGAATCAACCGTCTCCAACTTTGGTCCCACTCCTTCAACGAAACGCATGTGCAGGGTTTACCACTAACAGGCTAATTGTCATCATGCTTTCTCCTCATTCAAATCCTGATTCACCCAGACCTGAGAAAGACACGTGTGTCCCAATGTTCATCACAGCACTGTTTACAATAACCAGGGCATGGAAGCAACGTATATGTCCATCAGCAGACAAATGGGTTAGAAAGCTGTGGTACATAGCCTCAGTGGAATATTGCTTAGCCATTAAAAAGAAGACATGTGAGTCCATTCTAAGGAGGTGGATGAAACTGTAGTCTATTATACAGAGCGAAGTAAGTTGGAAAGAAGAACACGAATACACTCTACTAAGGCATATATATTGAATTTAGGAGGATGAAGATGATAACCATAAAGGCAGAATGCAAAAGAGACAAATTTACAGAACAGTCTTTTGGACTCTGTGGTGACGGTGAGGATAGGATGATCTGTGAGAATAGCATTGAAACCTTTATATTATCATATGTGAAAGGGATAGCCAGTCCATGTTCGGTGCATAAGACAGGATGCCCAGGACTGGTTCACTGGGCTGACCCAGAGGGATTGGATTGGGAGGAAGATGTGAGGGGGAATCAGGATGGGGAATACATGGACTCCCATGGCTGATTCATGTCAATGTATGGCAAAAACCACCACAATATTGCAAAGTAAACATGCAAATATTGAAATAAATAAAATAAAATAAAGTAGAATCCTTGGATTAAAAGGGCCTAATCAATATTGACTTTTTGACCTCCAATAACGCCCTTCTTTTCCTTTCTTTCTTCCCTCCTTCCTCCTCCTTCTTTTTTTCCTTTCTTTCTGATTAAACAACTGTTAAAGCTTGCTTTCCATTTATAGTTATGACAACGTCCTGGCTCTATTCCCCATGTTGTACAATGCTTCCCTGAGTTCATCTTCCACCAAACTATCACTGCATTCCTCACGCTGCCCCACCTCTGTATTGCCCACCCTCTTCCCCTCCCCGGTGGTAACCAGCAGATGCTTCTCTATATTTTTGCACATCCATTACTATCATATTCTCTACTGTGTGGTATGTTTACATTCTATAAGTGATATCATACAGTATTTGTCAATCTGTGTCTGAGATATTTTACTCAATATTCTACCTTGCATGTTTCTGCAAATGTCAATATTCCATTCTTTTGATGTGACAGCTCCTTTGGATGCCTTTTGAACAAATGGAACTGCCCCAGCGCACACGACACAGCTCCCCAACTAGAGTCTATCTGTGCACTCACACAGAGAATCTCCAAGTCCTCTTCCTATTCTCCCATGGGAAGTGTGTCTTTGAAGCTCAGTCTGGAGCCAGTTCTTCCCCGTAATTTCTGGCAACCTGGACCTTCTGTTCCCATCTCCAGCTCCACAGAAGCCCTCTCCCTCCCTCCTCACACACTTATCCCTTCCCTGCCCTTTCTGTCCCAAACTATCAGAGAACTCAGAGACAAATATAATTTCACATCAGCTTGAATTTATTTTATTTTCGTTAATGTATGCAGTTGTTATAATATTCAGCATCAGTACTTTTGGCCACTATTCAGAGGCTAGACCCCCAACATTTTTGATGTGTCTAGACATGCCCCGAAGTCACTGGCTGCCTACTTGTCCAGTTGGAATGGCAAGGTTCTCCATGGTCTCTGGGACCTCCTCTGGTTCGTTCTGATTAGCGGGAATAGCAGGAGTCTTCATGCTCTCTGGGACTTTCTCTGGTTGGTTCTGATTAACTGGAATGGTAGGGCTCTCCATGGTCTCTGGGACCACGTCTGGTTCCTTCTGATTACCTGGAATGGCAGGAGTCTCCATGGTCTCTGTGACCTACTTTGGTTCCTTCTGTTTCAGCTGCTCCTTCGTCTTGGAACTCTGGATACAGGGCTTTGAGCATCTGATTTTTTTAAGGTTTTTTTTTTTTTTTTTTTTTTTTTTTTTTTTTTTGTGGTGGGAGTTCAGTGAAGTTTTCTTGGTCAGCTTTGCCGGAATGAGATTAATCACCCTCACGGTTACTCTGACCACCTGGAGAAAACAAGACAGGGTTCAAGAATGGCACTTGTTTAAGGAAGAGTGTGAAGACAGGCGGGAACAATGGCTTCAGGAGAAGGGGTGTGGGCAGAGAAGGGTTATGTGCCAGGCAAGGACAGGGGAGTGTGTCTTCTGTGGTGGGGTCGATGGGCAAGAGAAGTTTGGCAGGGTTCAGTTCACCTTGACATTTGTTTCTGGACCTCAATTGATAGGAGGTCTTCATCTTCTCCTGGGTAACAGGAGGTGTGTGTTCCATAACTACTCTGGAGCCTTGTGGCTTCCCAGTCACCTCAGTCATTTGGAGGACTCACAGTGGTCTGCTCAGAACCCCTGAGCACCCCTATATATACCTGTCCGCATGAAGCCTCACCGTCATCCTTTATGAGGAAAGCAAGTCTCTTTCCCAGCTAGTAGTGGCCAAGGGTGAGCTTTGACATCACAAAGCCCCACCCTGAAATGTCTAGCGGAGGATGGGGAGCAATTCAAATGATTTGCTGGGAGAAATGAGGCATTAATAATGCCCTCAAGAGGCTTCCAAACTCACCTGACATCGTCACATCTATGTCAAATCTGAGGGGTCACACAGCAGGCAGAGTGCATCTCCTCCAAACATTGCCCCACAGCCACAGTTCTCGGGCATTCATTCTGGACTCTCTCAGCTTTCACCATTATCTAGCTTTTCATATCTTGCCTAAACTCCCTCCATGACAACTAGGTTGTGTTTAAGTGTCTGAGGAAGCGAGAACCATTGCTCTTTCGTCCTGCATTGCGTTCTTAATGTTCCTTGTTGAACATTGAATTCTGGGCCAGGCGACATATTCCTTTCCATGCCGGCTCCTTGTCTCAGTGATCCCGGAGCTCACTTCCCTGTTCTGGTTACCAGTCAGAAACCCTTGCCTTCAGGCTGTGAGAATGCTGTGAATACCCTTGCGGTTTCTTCACATGGAGCTGTCTGGTTTCCAGTCTAGGACTGAGGGTCAACTAAGTAGGAGTACTTCCCAAGCTTGCGTTTGAGCAGGGTGATGAGGAAGGGGGAGAAAAATGCATGTTTCAGGTTGTGCTGGGTGATCCCATGCTGGAAATGCCCACCTCTGGCTGATTCGTATTCCCAGCAGGGGTGGAGCTTGCCCAGAGCTGTGTGAGCTTTGTGTGCAAAGGTCTTCTCAACACGTGCTCTCATAAATCTCTTTGTTCTTCTTGTTTTCTTGCTGGAAGCTCCCTTGGAGCTTACCTCAGAGCCAAAACCAAGGTGGAATCCATTTCCATGAGCAGCTGCCACAAGCTTCCAGCTTCTTGGACGAAACAGTGTGTCATCCTGTCCTGTGCATCTTGTTCCCATGGTCTCTCATTGAGGTGGTTGTCTCTGGAGGAGAGGGGAATGGATTGTGTGCTCCACCTCAGTCCTCATTTTTCGAATTGACTCATAGGGTCAACCATCCTGAGGTGCAACCCTGGGGACAGTTTGTTGGCTTAGTGTGTCTTCCTGGGTTTCCTGTGAAGTGTTCACATCCTGTTGACATTTGTTGCTTACTCACCCAGGGTCCATCACACTGCTGAACATTTTAAGGTGTAGAAAAACCACGTCATAAACAAACCCAAAATATGACTCTTAGAATTGTTAGAATATTTAAAAACCTGATAGAAAAATGGGGAAGAGGCACGAGACAACACTTTATAAGAAAGATGTGACTGGCCTTTAAGTTTTGAAAACATGTTTAGTGAAGCCTGGCTGGCTACACTCAATGTGGTCACAAAGAGTTGGACATGGCTGAACAATGAAGCATAGCACAGCGCAGCACATTGAATGTTTGTGAAGGAAACTCAGGTAGGGAGGAAAAGAGAGAAAGGGAAACAAGGAAAATGAAAGGAAGGAAAGAAAATCCTCTGTTGCTGGTGAGAACTGAGGAACCAGAGATGTCCCGCCGTAGGATAGCACACCAAATGTCCGTCTGAGCACTCTCAGCTGGTTTGAAACAACCATCTCCAACTTTGGTCACACTCCAACCGAACTCATGTGCAGGGTTGACCACTAACAGGCTAGTAGTCATCATGGGCTCTCCTCATTCAAATCCTGATTAACCCAGAAGTGAAAAAGACACCTGTGTCACATTGTTCATCACAGCACTGTTTACAATACTCAGGGCATGGAGGTAACCTAGATGTCCATCAGCAAACAAATGGGTAAGAAAACTGTGGTACAAGACACAGTGGAATATTGCTCAGCCCTTCAAAAAAAACACATGTGAATCCATTCTAATAAGGTGGATGAAACTGGAGACTATTATACAGAGCGAAGTAAGTCAGAATGAAAAACATGAAAACACTATACTAAGGCATATATATTGAACTTAGGAATATGGAGATGATAACCCAATATGGGAGACAGCAAAAGAGACAAAGATTTCCCTAACAGTCTATTGCACTCTGTGGGAGACAGCGAGGGAGGGATGATCTGTGAGAATAGCACTGAAACCTGTATATTATCATATGTGATAGGGATAGCCAGTCCATGTTCGATGCATAAGACAGGGTGCCAAGGACTGGTTCACTGGGCTGACCCAGAGTTATTGGATTGGGAGGAAGATGTGAGGGGGAATCAGGATGGGGAATACATGGACTCCCATGGTTGATTCATGTCAATGTATGGCAAAAACCACCACAATATTGTAAAGTAAATACCCACCAATTGAAATAAATAAACAAAATAAAATAGAATCCTTTGATACAAAGGGCTTAATCAGTATTGAATTTTTGACCTACAAAAACGCACTTCTTTTCCTTCCTTTCTTCCCTCCTTCCTCTCCCACTCTTTCTTTCCTTTTCTTTCTGATTATACAACTGTTAAAATTTGCTTTCCATTTATAGTTATGACAAAGTCCTGGCTCTATTCTCCATGTTGTCCAAAGCATCCCTCAGCTCATCTTCCACCTAACTATCACTGCCTGCCTCCTACTCCCCAACCTCTGTATTGCCCCACCCTCTTCTTCTCTCTGCTGGTAACCAGCAGATGTTTCTCTATATTTGTGCACCTCCATTATTATCATATTCTCTACTTTGTGGTATGTTTACATTCTATAAGTGATATCATACAGTTTTTGTCAATCTCTGTCTGAGATAGTTTACTCAATATTCTACCTTCCATGTTGCTGCGAATGTCAATATACCAGTCTTCTGATGGGACAGCTCTTTGGATGTATTTTGAAAAAATGGCACTGCCCCAGTGCACACAACACAGCTCCCCAGCTAAGTGTCCATCTCTGCACTCACACAGAGAATCTCCAAGTCCTCTTACTCTTCTCCCATGGGAAGTGTATCTTTGAAGCTCAGTCTGCAACCAGTTCTTCCCCATGATTTCTGGCAATGTGGACCTTCTGGTTCCGTATCCAGCTCCACAGAAGCCATCTCCCTCCATCCTCACACACTTATCCCTTCCCTGCCCTCTCTGTCCCCAACTATAAGAGAACTCAGAGACAAATATAATTTCACATCAGCTTGATTAGGTTTTATTTTCGTTGCTGGTGTATGCAGTTGCTATAGTATTCAGCATCAGTACTTTCGGCCAGTATTCAGCGGCCAGACCCCCAAGCGTTTTTGAGGTATCACTGGCTGTCCACTGGTCCAGCTGCAATGGCAAGGTTCCCCATGGTCTCTGGGACCGCCTCTGGTTCCTTCTGATTACCTGGAATGGCAGGGCTCTCCATGGTCTCTGGGACCTCGTCTGGTTCCTTCTGATTCAGCTGCTCATTCGTCTTGGAACTCAGACTACAGAGCTTTGAGCATCTGATTTTCTTAAGGTATTATTGTGGTGCTAGGTTTCAGAGAAGTTCTCTTGGGAAGCTTTGCCGGAATGAGATTATTCACCCTCAAGGTTACCCTGGCCACCTGGAGAAAACAAAACAGGGAGCAAGAATGGCACTGGTGTAGGGAAGAGTGTGAAGACAGGTGGGAAAAATGGCTTCAGGAGAAGGGGTGTGGGCAGAGAAGGGTTATGTGCCAGGCAAGGACACGGGAGGGTTTCTTCTGGGGTGGGCTCGATGGGCAAGGGGATTTGGGATGGGTTAAGTTCACCTTGAGATTTTTTTCTGGACCTCAATTGATAGGAGGTCTTCATCTTCTCCTGGGTAACAGGAGGTGGGTGTTCCATAAGTACGCTGGAGCGTTGTGGCTTTCGAGTCACCTCAGTAATTTGGAGGACTCACAGTGTTCTGCACAGAGCCCCTGAGCACCCCTATATATACCCGTCGCCATGGAGCCTCACCCTCATCCTTTATGAACACAGCAAGTCTTTTTCCCAGCTATTAGTGGGCCTGGGTGAGCTTTGACATCACAAACCCCATCCTGACATGTCTAGCGGAGGATGGGGAGCAATTCAGATGATTTGCTGGGAGAAATGAGGCATTAGTAATGCCCTCAAGAGGCCTCCAAACTCACCTGCCACCATCACCTCTATGTCAACTCTGATGGGTCACACAGCAGGCAGAGTGCATCTTCTCCAAACCTTGCCCCACAGCCACAGTCTTCGTACATTCATTCTGTCCTCTCTCAGCTTTCACCATTATCTAGTTTTTCATGTCTTGAATAAACTCCCTCCATGACAACTAGGTTGTTTTTAAGTCTCTGTGGAAGAGAGAACCATTGCTCTTTCGTCCGGCAATGTGGTCTTAATACACCTTGAAGCCCACTAAATTCTGGGTGAGCCGACAGAATCCTTTCCATCCCGCCTCCTTGTCTCAGTGATCCCAGAGCTCGCCTCCGTTTTCTGGTCTCCAGTCAGAAACCCTTGTCTTCCGGCTGTGAGAATGCAGTGAATACACTTGGCCTTACTCCAAGGGAGCTGTCTCGTTTCCATTCTAGGACTCAGGGTCACCTCACCTGGAGTAGTACACAGGCTTATGTTTGAACAGGGTGATGGGGAAGGGGCAGACAAATGCATGTTTCAGGTTTTGCTTGGGGATCCCATGCAGGAAATGCCCATCTGCGGCAGATTTGTATTCCCAGCAAGGGTGGAGCTTGCCCAGAGCTGTGTGAGCCTTGTGTTCAAAGGTCTTCTCAACTCGTGCCCTCACAAATCTCTTTTCTCATCTTGTATTCTTGCTAGAAGCTCCCTTGGAGCTTATCTCAACGCTAAAACCAAGGTGGAATTGATTTCCATGAGCAGCTGCCACAAGCTTCCAGCTTCTTGGACGAAACAGTGTGTCATCCTGTCCTGTGCATCTTGTTCCCATGGTCTCTCATTGAGGTGGTCGGCTCTGGAGGAGAGGGGAATGGATTGTGTGCTGCACCTGAGTCCTCATTTTTCCAACGGACTCATAGATAAACCAGCCTGACGTGCACAACTGGGGACAGTTTGTTGGCTTCGTGTGTTTTCCTGGGTTTCCTGTGAAGTGTTCACATCCTGTTGTCCATTTGTTGCTTACTCACCCAGGGTCCATCACAGTGCTGAACATTTTAAGAGGTCGAAAAAGCACGTCATAAACAAACCCAAAAGATGACTCTGAGAATTGTTAGAAGATCTTAAAACCTGATAGAATAATGGGGAAGAGGCACGAGACAACACTTTATAAGAAAGATTATGAGTGGTCTTTAAATTTTGAAAACATGTTTAAAGACATGAGCAGCCTGTTCACAAGAAGAGTATGGAACTTGGCCCAAACCACGTTAAGAATATATTAAATCTAACGAAGTTAAGAAATATCATACTAAAATTCCCTTGAGAATGGAAACTCAGGCAGAAGTGGTATAGATTTGAGTAATTGCAGACAGAGACATTAGGATACTTGGAATAAATGTGTTTTGTGTGTTCTAAAAATAAGGAGAGTCTTGGAAATCCAAAAATAGACCCCATTTGATCTTACAGATAAGAAAAAAATAGGGTCAGATGAAGCCCATTTTTAGGGTTTCCTGATGGCTCAGATAATAAAAAAAAAAAAAAAAAAAAAAAAAAAAAAAACACCTGCAACATGGCAGACCAGACCAGGATTCAATCCCTGGGTTGGGAAGATCCCCTGGAGAGGGGAATGGCAGCCTCCTCCAGTATGCTTGCCTGGAAAATCCCCATGGACAGAGGAGCCTGGTGGGCTACAGACCATGGGGTCACAAAGAGGCGGACATCCTTGAACAATGAAACAAAGCACAGTGCAGCACATTGAATGTTTGTGAATGAAATTCAGGTAAGGAGGAAAGACGCAGAAAGGGAAACAAGGGAAATGAAAGGAAGGAAAGAAAATCCTCCATTGCTGGTGAGAACAGAGCAACCAGAAATGTCCCCAAGCCAGATATCAGCCCACATATCCATCTGAGCACTCTCAGACGATTTGAAACAACCGTCGCCAACTTTGGTCCCACTCCTTCAACAAAACTAATGTGCAGGGACTACGACTAACAGGCTAAGAGTCATCATGGTTTCTCCTCTTTCAAATTCTGATTCACCCAGAAGTGAAAAAGACACGTGTGTCCCAATGTTCATCACAGCACTGTTTACAATAACCAGGGCATGGAAGTAACCTAGATGGCCATCAGCAGACAAGTGGGTAGGAAAGCTGTGGTACATAAACACATTGGAATATTGCTCAGACGTTAAAAAGAACACATGTGAATCCATTTTAGTAAGGTGGATGAAACTGTAACTTACTATAAATAGCGAAGTAAATCAGAAACAAATACATCAATACACTATACTAAGGCATTTATAATGAATTTAGGAAAATGGAGATGATAACCCTATATAAGAGACAGCAAAAGAGACACAGATTTACAGAACACTCTTTTGACTCTGTGGGAGACGGCGAGGGTGGGATGATCTGTGAGATTAGCATGGAAACCTTTATATATGTGAAAGGGATAGCCAGTCCATGTTCGAAGCATAAGACAGGGTGCACAGGACTGGTCACTGGGCTGACCCAGAAAGATTGGATTGCGACGAAGACGTGAGGGGGAATCAGGATGGGGAATACATGGACTCCCATGGCTGACTCATGTCAATGTATGGCAAAAACCACCACAATATTGTAAATTCAATACCCACTAATTGAAATAAATAAAATGAAATAAAATAGAATCCTTTGATAAAAGGGGCCTAATCAGTACTGACTTTTTGACCTCCAAAAACGCCCTTCTTTTCCTTCCTTTCTTCCCTCCTTCCTCCCCCTTCTTTCTTTCCTTTTCTTTCTGATTATACATCCCATAAAGCTTGCTTTCCATTTATAGTTATGACAAAGTCCAGGCTCTATCTCCCATGTTGTAAAATGCATCCCTAAGCTCATCTTCTACCTGACTGTCACTGCGTGCTTCCCACTCCCGCACCTCTGTATTGCCCCGCCCTCTTCCCCTCTGGGCTGGTAACCAGTAGATGCTTCTCTATATTTGTGCACCTCCATTCCTATCATATTCTCTACTTTGCAGTACATTTACATTCTATAAGTGGTATCATACATTATTCGTCAATCTCTGTCTGAGATATTTTACTCTATGGAATATTCCATGTTCCATGTTGCTGCAAATGTCAATAAACCATTCGTTTGAAGTGGCAGCTCCTTTGTATGCATTTTGAACAAATGGCACTTCCCCACCACACACGACAGAGGTCCCCAGCTAAGTTACCATTTCTGCACTCACACAGAGAAACTCCAAGTCCTCCTCCTCTTCTCCTATGGGAAGTGTGTCTTTAAAGCTCTCTCTGGAACCAGTTTTTCCCCCTACTTCCTGGCAACCTGGACCTTCTGGTCCCATCTCCAACTCCACAGAAGCCATCTCCCTCCCTCCTCACACTCTTATCCCTTTTCTGCCCTCTCTGCCCCCCAATATCAGAGATCTCAGAGACAAACATAATTTCACATCAGCTTTATTTTATTTTATTTTCGTTATTAGTGAAGGCAGTTGCTATAATATTCAGCATCTGTACTGTTGGCCAATATTCAGCGTCCTGACCCCCAAGCATTTCTGAGGTTTCTAGCCATGCCCCGAAGTCACTGGCTGTCCACTGGTGCAGCTTGAATCGGAGGGGTCTTCATGGTCTCTGTGACCTCCTCTGGTTCGTTCTGATTAGCTGGAATGGCACGGGTCTCCATGGTCTCTGGGATCTCCTCTGGTTCATCTGACTAGCGGCAATGCAGGTGTCTCAATGGTCTCTGGGACCTCCTCTGGTTCCTTCTGATTCAGCTGTTCATTTGCCTTGGAACTCTGGCTACAGAGCTTTGAGCATCTGATTTTCTTAAGCTCTTGTATGGTGGGAGTTTTCCGAGAAGTTTTCTTGGGCAGCTTTGCCAGACTGGGATTATTCAGCCTCCCAGTTACCCTGGCCACCTGGAGAAAGCAGGACAGGGAGCAAAAACGGCACTGGTTTATGGAANGGAGGGGGGGGGGAGGGGGGGGGGGGGGGGGGGGGGGGGGGGGGGGGGGGGGGGGGGGGGGGGGGGGGGGGGGGGGGGGGGGGGGGGGGGGGGGGGGGGGGGGGCTGATGGGCAAGAGGATTTTGGTTGGGAACATTTCAACTTGACATATTTTCTGGACTTCAATTGATAAGAGGCCTTCATCTTCTCCTGGCTAACAGGAGGTGGGTGTTCCATAACTACTCTGGAGCCTTGTGGCTTCCCAGTCACCTCAGTCATTTTGAGGACTCAGAGTTGTCTTCCCAGGGCCCCTGAGCACCCATATATATACCCGTCCCCTTAGATCCTCACACTCATGTTTTATGAGGTCAGCAAGTCTCTTTCCCAGCCAACGGTGATGCTCGGTGAGCTTTGATATCACAAAGCCCCATCCTGACATGTCTAGCGGAGGATGGGGAGCAATTGAGATGATTTGCTCAGAGAAATGAGGCATTAGTAATGCCCTGAGGAGGCCTCCAAACACACCTGCCAAAGTCACCTCTAAGTCAAGTCTGATGGGTCACACAGCAGGCAGAGTGCATCTCTTCAAAACCTTTTCCCACAGCCACACTCCTCGGGTATTCATTCTGTTCTTTCTCAGCTTTCACCATTATCTAGCTTTTCATATATTGCCTAAACTCCCTCTATGACAACCAAGTTGTGTTT
Source organism: Axis porcinus (assembly GCA_003798545.1). Lineage (NCBI taxonomy): Eukaryota > Metazoa > Chordata > Mammalia > Artiodactyla > Cervidae > Axis > Axis porcinus. The sequence goes on along the minus strand of QQTR01033839.1, from coordinate 239,468 downwards.
AAGTGTCTGTGGAAGCAAGAATCGTTGCTCTTCCGTTCTGCAATGTGGTCTTAATGCACCTTGATGCCCCTTGAATTCTGGGCCAGCCGACAGAAAACTTTCCATCCCACCTCCTTGTCTCAGTTTTCCTGGAGCTCGCCTCCATTTTCTGGTCTCCAGTCAGAAACCCTTGTCTTCAGGCTGTGAGAATGCTGTGAATATACTTGCTGTTTCTCCACATGGAGCTGTCTCGTTTCCAGTCTAGGACTGAGGGTCACCTAACTAGGAGTACTCCCCAGGCTTGCGTTTGAGCAGGGTGATGAGGAAGGTGGAGAGAAATGCATGTTACAGGTTGTGCTGGGGATCCCATGCAGGAAATGCCCACCTCCGGCTGATTCGTAATCCCAGCAATGGGTGGAGCTTGCCCAGAGCTGTGTGAGCCTTGTGTGCAAAGGTCTTCTCAACACGTGCCCCCATAAATGTCTTTGCTCATCTTGTTTTCTTGCTGGAAGCTCCCTTGGAGCTTACCTCACAGCCAAAACCAAGGTGGAATTCATTTCCATGAGCAGCTGCCACAAACTTCCAGCTTCTTGGACGAATCACTGTGTCACCCTGTCCTGTGAATCTTGTTCCCATGGTCTCTCATTGAGTTGGTTGGGTCTGGAGGAAAGGGGAATGGATTGTGTGCTCCACCTCAGTCCTCATTTTTCTAACTGATTCGTAGGATCAAACATCCTGAGGTGCACCCCTCCGGACAGTTTGTTGGCTTAGTGGGTCTTCCTGGCTTTCCTGTGAAGTGTTCACATCCTGTTGTCCATTTGTTGCTTACTCACCCAGGGACCAGGACAATGCTGAACATTTAAAGAGGTAGAACAAGCACGCCATAAATGAAACCAAAAGGTCTCTTAGAATTTTTGGAAAATCCTAAAACCTGATAGAAAAATGGGCAAGAGGCACGAACCAACATTTTATAAAAAGATGTATCACTGGCCTATAAATTTATGAAGACACGTTTAAAGACATGAGCGGCCAATTCACAAGAAGTGTATGGAACTAGTCCCGAACCACGATAACAACATATTAAATCTAACAAAGGTAAGACCAATCATACTAAAATTCCCTTCAAATGGAATCTCACTCAGAAGTGGTATAGATTTTAGTAATTGCAGACAGAGACATTAGGATACTTGGAATAAATATGTTTTGTGTGTTCTAAAAATAAGGAGAGTCACAGAAATCATAAAGTAGACACAAATTAATGTTACAGTTTTGAAAAACAGTGTCAGATGAAGCTCATTTTTAGGTTTTCCTGATGGCTAAGATAGTAAAAAAAAAAAAAAAAGAAAACCCACCTGCAACATGGCAGACCAGGATTCAATCCCTGGGTTGGGAAGATCCCCTGGAGGGGAAATGGCAGCCTCCTCCAGTATGCTTGCCTGGAAAATCCCCATGGACAGAGGAGGCTGGTGGGCTACATACCATGGGTTCACAAAGAGGTGGACATCCTTGAACAACAAAGCATAGCACAGCGCAGCACATTGAATGTTTGTGAAAGAAATTCAGATAGGGAGGAAAGAGAGAGAAAGGGAAACAAGGGAAATGAAAGGAAGGAAAGAAAATTCTCCTTTGCCGGTTAGAACAGAGAAACTAGAAATGTCCCCAAGCAGGACATCAGCCCACATGTCCATCTGAGCACTCTCAGCCAATTTGAAACAACCATCTCCAACTTTTGTCCCACTCCTTGAAGCAAACTCATGTGCAGGGTTTACCACTAACAAGCTAATAGTCATCATGGTTTCTCCTCATTCAAATCCTGATTCACCCAGAAGTGAAAAAGACACATGTGGCCCAACATTCATCACAGCGCTGTTTACAATAACCAGGGCATGGAAGCATCCTAGAAGTCCATCAGCAGAGAAATGGGTAAGAAAGCTGTGGTACATAGACACAGTGGAATATTGCTCAGAGATTAAAATGAACATATGTGAATCCATTCTAATAAGGTGGATGAAACTGGAGCCTATTATACAGAGCGAAGTAAGTCAGAAAGAAAAACACCAATACACTATATAAGGCATATATATTGAATTCAGGAAAATGGAGATGATAACCCTATATAAGAGACAGCAAAAGAGACACAGATTTACAGAACAGTCTTTTGGACTCTGTGGGAGACGGCGAGGCTGGGATGACCTGTGAGAAGAGCATTGAAAGATGTATATTATAATATATGAAAGGTATAGCCAGTCCATGTTCGATGCAAAAGACAGGGTTGTGCAGAACTGGTTCACTGGGCTGACCCAGAGGGATTGGATTGGGAGGAAGACTTGAGGGGGAAACAGGATGGAGAATACATGTACTCCCATGGCTGATTCATGTCAATGTATGGCAAAAACCACCACAATATTGTACATTAAATACCCAGCAATTGAAATAAATAAAAGAAAATAAAATAGAATCCTTTGATTAAAAGGGCCTAATCAGTATTGAATTTTTGACCTCCAAAAACGCCCTTCTTTTCCTTCCTTTCTTCTTTCCTTCCTCCCTTCTATTTCTTTACTTTTCTTTCGATTATACAATTGTTAAAGCTTGCTTTCCATTTATATTTATGACAAGTCCTGGCTCTATTCCCCATGTTGTCCAGTGCATCCCTGAGCTCATCTTCCACCTGACTGTCACTGTGTGCCTCCCACTCCTGCACTTCTCTATTGCCCCGCCCTCTTCCCCGCCCCGCTGGTAACGAGTAAATGCTTCTCTATATTTGTGCACCTCCATTTCTATCATATTCTCTACTTTGCATTATGTTTACATTCTATAAGTCGTATCATATATTATTTGTCAATCTCTGTCTGAGATATTTTACTCAATATTCTATGGTCCTTGTTGCTGCAAATGTCAGTATTCCATTCTTTTCATGAAGCAGCTCCTTTGTATGCCTTTTGAACAAATGGCACTTCCCCACCACACACGACAGAGCTCCCCAGCTAAGTGACCAGCTCTGCACTCACACAGAGAAACTGCAAGTCCTCCTCCTCTTCTGCCATGGGAAGTGTGTCTTTGAAGCTCCGTCTGGAACCAGTTTTTCCCCCTACTTCCTGGCAACCTGGACCTTCTGGTCCCATCTCCAACTCTACAGAAGCCATCTCCCTCCCTCCTCACACACTTATCCTTTCCCTGCACTCTCTGCCCCCAAACTATCAGAGATCTCAGAGACAAACATAATTTCACATCAGCTTGATTTTATTTTATTTTCGTTATTAGTGAAGGCAGTTGCTATAATATTCAGCATCTGTACTTTTGGCCAGTACTCAGCGACCAGACCCCCAAGCATTTCTGAGGTTTCTAGCTATCTCCTGAAGTCACTGGCTGTCCACTGTTCCAGCTGGAATGGTAGGGTTCTCCATGGTCTCTGGGAACTCCTCTGGTTCGTTCTGATTAGCTGAAATGGCAGGGGTCTGCATAGTCTCTGTGACCTCCTCTGGTTCCTTCTGATTAGTTGGAATGGCAGGGGTCTCTATGATCTCTGGGACCTCCTCTGGTTCCTTCTGATTACCTGGAATGGCAGGGGTCTCCATTGTTTCTGGGACCTCCTTTGGTACCTTCTGATTCAGCCGTTCATTCGCCTTTTAACTTGGCTACATAGCTTTGAGCGTCTGATTTTCTTAAGCTTTTATGTGGTCAGAATTCCGAGAAGTTTTCTTGGGCAGCTTTACCAGAATGGGATTGTTCACCCTCACGGTTACCCTGTCTACCTGGAGAAAACAAGACAGGGAGCAAGAATGGCACTGGTTTAGGGAAGAGTGTAAAGACAGGTGGGAATGATGGCTTCAGGAGATGTGGTGTGGGCACAGAAGGGTTATGTGCCAGGCAAGGACTGTGGAGGGTGTCTTCTGGGGTGGGGTCGTAGGGCAAGGGGAGTTTGGCTGGGATCAGTTCACCTTGACATTTTTTTCTGAACCTCAATTGATAGGAGGTCTTCTTCTTCTCTGGGGTAAGAGGAGGTGGGTGTTCCATAACTACTCTGGAGCCTTGTGTCTTCCAAGTCACCTCAGTCATTTGGAGGACTCACAGTGGTCTGCTCAGAGCCCCTGAGCACCCCTATATATACCTGTCCCCATGAAGCCTCACCCTCATCCTTTATGAGGTCAGCAAGTCTCTTCCCCAGCCAATGGTGACGCTGGGTGAGCTTTGACATCACAAAGCCCCATCCTGACATGTCAACATAGGATGGGGAGCAATTCAGATGATTTGCTGGGAGAAATGTGGCATTAGTTATGCCCTCAAGAAGCCTCGAAACTCACCTGCCACCCTCACCTCTATGTCAAATCTGATGGGTCACACAGCAGGCAGACTGTATCTCCTCCATACCTTGCCCCACAGCCACACTCCTTAAGCATTCATTCGGTTCTGTCTCATCTTTCTCCATTATCTATCTTTTCATATCTTGCCTAAACTCCCTCCATGACAACTAGGTTGTGTTTGTCTTTGGAATTGAGAATCATTGCTCATTCGTCCTGCAATGTGGTCCTAATGCACCTTGAAGCCCATTGGATTCTAGGCCAGCCGACAGAAACCTTTCCATACAGACTCCCTGTCTCAGTGTTCCTGGAGCTCGCCTCCATTTTCTGGTCTCCAGTTGGAAACCCTTGTCTTCAGGCTCTGAGAATGCAGTGAATTCCTTGTCCTTGCTCCACACGAAGCTGTCTCATTTCAAGTCTAGGACTCAGGGTCACCTCACTAGGAGTAGTACACAGGCTTGGGTTTGAGCAGGGTGAGGGGGAAGGGGCAGAGAAATGCATGTTTCAGGTTGTGCTGGGGGACCCCATGCAGGAAATGCCCACCTGCGGCTGATTACTATTCCCAGAGAGGGGTGGAGCTTGCCCAGAGCTGTGTGAGCCTTGTGTGCAAAAGTCTTCTCAATACATGGCATCATGAATCTCTTTGCTCATCTCGTTTTCTTGCTGGAAGCTCCCTTGGAGCTTACCTCACAACCAATCCCAAGGTGGAATTCATTTCCATGAGCAGCTGCCACAAGCTTCCAGCTTCTGGACGAAACACTGAGTCATCCTGTCCTGTGCATCTAGTTCCCATGGTCTCTCATTGAGTTGGTTGGCTCTGGAGGAAAGTGGAATGGATTGTGTGCTCCACCTCAGTCCTTGTTTTTGCAACTGACTCGTAGGGTTAACCAGCCTGTGGTGCACCCTGGAGACAGTTTGATGGCTTCCTGTGCCTTCCTGGGTTTCCTGTGAAGTGTTCACGTTCTGTTGTCCATTTGTTGCTTATTCACCCAGGGTCCATGACACTGCTGAACATTTTAAGATGTAGAAAAAGCACACTGTAAACAAAACCAAAAGATGACTCTTGGAATTGTTAGAAGGTCCTCAAACCTTATAGAAAAATGGGCAAGAAGCACGAACCAACACTTTATAAGAAAGATGTATCACTGGCCTTTAAATTTATGAAGACATGTTTAAAGACATGAGCAGCCAATTCACAAGAAGAGTATGGAACTAGCCCCGAACCACGTTAAGAATATATTAAGTCGAATGAAGGTAAGAAAAATCATAGTAAAATGCCTTTGAGAACTGAAAATCAGGCAGAAGTGGCACAGATTTTAGAAATTGCAGACAGAGACGTTAGGATACTTGGAAAAAATGTGTTTTGTGTGTTCTAAAAATAAGGAGTGTCATGGAAATCATAAAGTAGACCAAATTTGATCTTACAGATATGAAAAATATAGTGTCAGTTGACGGCCATTTTAAGGGTTTCCTAATGGCTCAGATAGTAATAAAAAAAAAACCCACCTGCAACATGGCAGACCAGGATTCAATCCCTGGGTTGGGAAGATCCCCTGGAGCGGGGAATGGCAGCCCGATCCAGTATGCTTGCTTGGAGAATCCCCATGGATAGAGGATCCTGGAAGGCTACAGTCCATGTCATTACAAAGAGTTGGACATGGCTGAATAACAAAACAGAACACAGCGCCGCACACTGGATGATTGTCAAAGAAATTCAGGTAGGGAGGAAAAGGGAGAAAGGGAAACAAGGGAAATGAAAGGAAGGAAAGAGAATCCTTTGTTGCTGGTGAGGACTGAGCAACCAGAAATGTCCCCAAGCCGGACATCAACCCACATATCCATCTGAGCACTCTCAGCCGGTTTGAAACAATCATCTCCAACTTTGATCACACTCCTTCAATCAAACTAATGTGCAGGGTTTACGACTAACAGGCTAAGAGTCACCATGGTTTCTCCTCATTCAAATCCTGATTCACCCAGAAGTGAAAAAGACCCATGAGCCCCAATGTTCCTCACAGCACTGTTTACAATAACCAGGGCATGGAAGCAACCTAGATATCGATCAGCAGACAAATGCGTAAGAAAATCGTGGTACATAGACACAGTGGAATATTGCTCAGTCTTTAAAAAGAACACATGGGAATCCATTCTTATAAGGTGGATGAAACTGGAGCCTATTATACAGAACGAAGTAAGTCAGAAAGAAAATAACCAATACATTATACTAAGGCATATATATTGAACTTAGGAAGATGGAGATGATAACCCTAATGGGAGACAGCAAAAGAGACAAAGATTTACAGAACAGTCTTTTGGACTCTGTAGGAGACGGCGAGTGTGGGATGATCTGAGAGAAGAATTTGAAACATGTATATTATCAAATGTGAAGGGATAGGCCGTCCATGTTCGATGCATAAGACAGGATGGCCGGGACTTGTTCACTGGGCTGACCCAGAGGGATTTCATTGGGAGGAAGATGTGAGGGGCAATCAGGATGGGTAATACATGTACTCCCATGGCTGATTCATGTCAATGTATGGCAGAAACCATCACAATATTTTATAGTAAATACCCACCAATTAAAATAAATAAACTAAAATAAAATAGATTCCTTTGATAAAAGGACCTAATCAGTATTGATTTTTTACCTCAAAAAGAGCCCTTCTTTTCCTTCCTTTCTTCCCTCCTTTCTCCCCCCTCTTTCTTTCCTTTTCTTTCTGACTATACAACTGTTAAACTTGCTTTCCATTTATAGCCATGACAAAGTCCTGGCTTTATTCCCCATGTTGTAAAATGCATCCGTGAGCGCATCTTACACTTAACTATCACAGCGTGCCTCCCACTTCCCCACCTCTGGATTGCCCCGCGTTCTTCCCCTCCGCACTGGTAACCAGTAGATGCTTCTCTATATTTTTTCACCTCCATTATTATCATATTCTCTACTTTGCGGTAAGTTTACAATCTATAAGTTATATCATATAGTGTTTGTCAATCTCTGTCTGAGATATTTTACTCAATATTCTACCTTCCATGTTACTGCAAATGTCAATATTCCATTCTTTTGATGGGGCGGCTCCTTTGTATGCTTTTTGAACAAATGGCACTGACCACTCCACACGACACAACTCACCAGCTAAGTGTCCATCTCTGCACTCACACAGAGAAACTCCAAGTCCTCTTGCTCTTCTCCCATGGGAAGTGTGTCCTGAACCTCAGTCTGGAACCAGCCCTTTCCCCTACTTTCTGACAACCTGGACCTTCGGGTCCCATCCCCAACTCCACAGAAGCCATCTCCCTCCTTCCTCATACACTTATATCTTCCCTGCCCTCTCTGCCCCTCACTATCAGAAAACTCAGAGACAAATATAATTTCAGAACAGCTTGATTTTATTTTATTTTCATTATTAGTATATGAGGTTGCTATAATATTCAGCATAGGTACTTTTGGCCAGTACTCAGCGGTCAGACCTCCAAACATTTCTGAGGTGTCTAGCCATACACTGAAGTCACCAGCTGTCCACTGGGACAACTTGAATGGCAGGGGTCTGCATGGTTTTTGGGACCTCCCATGATTCATTCTGATTAGCTGGAATGGCAGGGATCTCCATGGTCTCTGGGATCTCATCTGGTTCCTTCTGATTCAGCTGTTCATCCATCTTGGAACTCTGATTACATAGCTTTGAGCATCTGATTTTCTTACGCTTTTTGTGGTGAGAGTGTTCAGAGAAGTTTTCTTAGGCAGCCTTGCCAGAATGGGATTATTCACTCTCACAGTTACCCTGTCCACCTGGAGAAAACAAGACAGTGAGCAAGAATGTCATTAGTTTAGTGAAGAGTGTAAAGACAGGTGGGAATGATGGCTTCAGGAGAAGGGGTGTGGGCAGAAAAGGTTTATATGCCTGGCAAGGACAGGTGAGGGTGTATTCCGGGGTGGGGTCGATGGGCAAGAGGAGTTTGGCTGGGTTCACTTCAACTTGACATTTGTTTCTGGACCTCAACTGATAGAAGGTCTTCATCTTCTGTTGGGAAACAGGAGGTGCGTGTTCCATAACTACTCTGGAGCCTCGTGGCTTCCCAGTCACCTCAGTCATTTGGAGGGCTCACAGTGGTCTGCTCAGAGCCCTTGAGCACCCCTATGTATACCTGTACCCATGAAACCTCACCCTGATGCTATGCGTTCAGCAAGTCTCTTCCCCAGCCAGTGGTGGCCCTGGGTGACTTTGACATCACAAAGTCCCATCCTGACATGTCTAGCGGAGGATGGGGAGCAATCCAGATGATTTGCTGGGAGAAATGAGGCATTTGTAATGGCCTCAAGAAGCATCCAAACTCACATGCCACCCTCACCTCTTTGTCAACTCTGAAGGGTCACAAAACAGACAGAGTGCATCTCCTCCAAACCTTGTCCCACAGCCACACTCCTCGGGCATTCATTCTGTTCTTCTCAGCTTTCACCATTATCAAGCTTTACATATCTTGCCTAAACTCCCTCCATAACAACTAGGTTGTGATTGAGTGTTTTTGGAATCGAGAATCATTGCTCGTTCGTCCTGCAATGTGGTCCTAATGCACCTTGAAGCCCATTGTACTCTGGGCCAGCTGACAGAAATCTTTCCATCCCGCCTCCTTGTCTTAGTGTTCCAGGAGCTCGCCTTCATTTTCTGGTCTCCAGTCGCAAAACCTTGCCTTCAGGCTGTGAAAATGCAGTGAATACACTTGCCCTTGATCCACACGAAGCTGTCTCGTTTCCAGTCTAGGACTCAGGGTAACCTCACTAGGAGTACTACCCAGGCTTGGGTTTGAACAGGGTGATGGGTTCAGGGTAGAGAAATGCATGTTTCAGGTTGTCCTGGGGCATCCGATGGAGGAAACGCCCACCTGTGGCTGATTACTATTCCCAGCAAGGGGTACAGCTTTCCCAGAGATGTGTGAGCCTTGTGTGCAAAGGTCTTCTCAACACGTGCCCTCACAAACCTCTTTGCTCATCTTGTTTTCTTTCTGGAATCTCCCTTGGAGGTTACCTCACAACCAAAACCAAGGTGGAATTCATTTCCATGAGCAGCTGCCACAAGCTTCCAGCTTCTTGGACAAAACACTGAATCGTCCTGTCCTGTTCATCTAGTCCCCATGGTCTCTCATTGAGCTGGTTGGCTCTGGAGGAAAGTGGAATGGATTGTGTGTTCCACCTTAGTCCTCGTTCATACAATTGACTCGTAGGGTCAATCAGCCTGAGGTGCACCCCTGGGGACAGTTTGTTTGCTTCGTGGCCTTCCTGGGCTTCCTGTGAAGTGTTGTCCATTTGTTGCTTACTTACACAGGGTCCATGACACTGCTGAACATTTTAGGAGGTAGAAAAGCACGCCGTAAAACAAACCCAAAAGATGACTCTTAGAATTGTTAGAAGATCTTAAAACTGAAAGAAAAATGGTCAAGAGGCAGGAGACAGCACTTTATAAGAAAGATGTATCACTGGCCTTTAAGTTTATGAAGACATGTTTAAAGACATGAGCAGACAATTCAAAAGAAGAATATGGAAATAGCCACAAACCACGAAAAGAACATATTAAATTGAACAAAGGTAAGAAAAAACATACTAAGATTCCCTGGAGAACTGAAACTCAGGCAGAAGGGGCATTGATTTTAGTAATTGCAAACAGAGACATTAGGATACTTGGAATAAATATGTTTTATGTGATCTAAAATAAGGAGAGTCTAGGAAAACATAAAATACAGCCCATTTGATCTTACAGATAAGAAAAACATAGTGTCAGATGAAGCCCATTTTTAGAGTTTCCTGATGGCTCCGATAGTGAAAAAAATAAAAAAATATATAAATAAAAACCCACCTGCATCATGGGAGAGAAGGATTTAATCCCTGGGTAGGGAAGATCCCCTGAATGGGGGACTGGCAGCCTGCTCCAGTATGCTTGCCTGGAGAATTTCTATGGACAGAGGAGCCTGGCAGGCTAAAGTCCATGGGGTCACAAAGAGTTGGACATGGCTGAACAACGAAGCACTGCAGAGTGCAGCACACTGAATGTTTGTGAAAGAAATTCAGGTAAGTAGGAAAGAGGGAAAAGGGAAATAAGGGAATGAAAGGAAGGAAAGAAACTCCTCCATTGCTGGTGGGAACAGAGCAACCAGAGATGTCCACCAGCAGGACAGCACCCCACATATCCATCGGCGCACTCTGAGCCGGATTGAAACAACGATCTCCAACTTTTATCCCACTCCATCAACCAAACTCATGTGCAGGGTTTACCAGTAACAGGCTAAGAGTCATCATGATTTCTCCTCATTCAAATCCTGATTCACCCAGAAGTGAAAAAGATACGTGAGCCCCAGTGTTCATCACATCTCTGTTTACAATAACCAGGGCATGGAAGCAACCTGGATGTCCATCAGCAGACAAATGGGTAAGAAAGTTGCGGTACATAGACACAATGGAATATTGCTCTGCCATTCAAAAGAACACATGTGAATCCATTGTAATGAGGTGCATGAAACTGGAGCCTGTTATACAGAGCAAAATAAGTCAGAAAGGAAAACACCAATACACTATACTAAGGCATTTATATTGAATTTAGGAAAATGGAGATGATAACCCTATATGGGAGAGAGCAAAAGAGACACAGATTTACAGAACAGTCTTTTGGACTCTGTGGGAGACAGTGAGGGTGGGATGATCTGAGAGAAGGGTACTGAAATATGTATATTATCATATGTGAAAGGGATAGCCAGTCCATGTTCCATGCATAAGACACAGTGGCCAGGACTGGTTTACTGGGCTGACCCAGAGGCATTGGATTGAGAGGAAGATGTGAGGGGGAATCAGGATGGGGAATACATGTACTCCCATGGCTGATTCATGTCAATATATGGCAAAAACCACCACAATATGGTAAAGTACATACCACCAATTGAAATAAATAAAATAAAATAAAATAGAATCCTTTGATAAAAAGGGCCTAATAAGTATTGGCTTTTTGACTAACAAAAAAGCTCTTCTTTTCCTTCCTTTCTTCCCTCCTTCCTCCCCCCTCTTTCTTTCCCTTTCTTTCTGATTATACAACTGTTAAAACTTGCTTTCCGTTTATAGTTTTGACAAATTCCTGACTCTATTCCCCATGTTGTACAATGCATCCCTGAGCTCTTCTTCCACCTGACTATCACTGCGTGCCTTCCACTACCCCACCTCTGTATTGCCCCGCCCTCTTCCCCTCCCCGCTGCTAACCAGTAGATGCTTCTCTATATTTGTGCACCTACATTATTGTCATATTCTCTAATTTGCAGTATGTTTACATTCTATAAGTGACATCATACAGTATTTGTCAATCTCTGTCTGAGATATTTTGCTCAATATTCTACTTTCCATGTTGCTGCAAATGTCAATATTCCATTCTTTTGATGGGGCACCTCCTTTGTATGCCTTTTTAACAAATGGCACTGGCCCCTTACACATGACACAGCTCTCCAGCTAAGTGTCCATCTCTGAAGTCAAGCACAGACACTCCAAGTCCTCTTCCTCTTCTCGCATGGGAAGTGGGTCTTTCAAGCTCAGTCTGGAACCAGTCCTTCCCCCTATTTTGTGGCAACCTGGAGCTTCTGGTCCCATCTCCAACTCCACAGAAGCCATCTCGCTCCCTCCTCACACAGTTATTTCTTCCCTGCACTCTCTGCCCCCCACTATCAGAGAACACAGAAACAAAAATAATTTCACATCATCTTCATTTTATTTTATTTTCGTTTTTAGTGTATGCAGTTTCTATAATATTCAGCATCTGTACTTTTGGTCGGTACTCATCGTCCCCACCCCCAAACATTTCTGAGGTGTCTAGCCATGCCCTGAATTCACTGGCTGTCCTCTGGTCCAGCTGAAATGGCAGGGGTCTCCATGGTCTCTGGGACATGCTCTGGTTCGTTCTGATTAGCTGGATTGGAAGGGGTCTCCATGGTGTCTGAGACCTCCTGTGATTCATTCTGATTACCTGGAAATGCAGGGTTTTACATGGTCTCTGGGACATCCTCTAATTCATTCTGATTAGCTGGAATAGCAGGGGTATCCATTGTCTCTGGGACATCGTCTGGTTCCTTCTGATTCACCTGTTCATTTGCGTTGGAACTCTGGTTACATTGCTGAGAGCATCTGATGTTCTTAAGCTTTTTTGTGGTGGGAGTTTTCAGAGAAGATTTCTTGTGCAGCTTTGCCAGAATGGCAATATTCACCTTCATGGATACCCTGGCTACCTGGAGAAAACAAGACAGGGAGCAAGAATGGTACTGGTTTCAGGAAGAGTGTAAAGACAGGTGGGAAAGATGGCTTCAGGAGAAGTGGTGTGGGCAGAGAAGGGTTATGTGCCATGCAAGGACAGGGTAGGGTGTCTTCTGAGGTGTAGTCGATGGGAAGAGGAGTTTGGCTGGGTTCACGTCACCTTGAGATTTTTCTCTAGACCTCAATTGTTAGGGGGTCTCCATCTTCTCCTGGTTAACAGGAGGTGGGTGTTCCATAACTACTCTGGAGCCTCATGGCTTCACAGTCACCTCTGTCAAATGGAGGACTCACACTGGTCTGCTCAGAGCCTGTGAGCACCCCTATATATACCTGCCCCATGAAGCCTCACCCTCATGCTTTATGAGGTCAGCAAGTCTCTTCCCCAGCTAATGGTGGCCCTGGGTGAGCTTTGACATCACAAAGTCCCATCCTAACATGTTTAGCGGAGGATGGGGAGCAATCCAGATGATTTGCGGGGAGAAATGAGGCATTAGTAATGCCCTCAAGAGGCCTCCAAACTCACTTGCCACCCTCACCACTATGTCAACTCTGGTGGGTCACACAGCAGACAGAGTGTCTCTCCTCCAAACCTTGCCCCACAGCCAAACTCCTCGTGCATTCATTCTGTTCTCTCTCACGTTTCAACATAATCTGGTTTTTCATATCTTGCCTAAACTCCCCCCATAACAACTAGGTTGTGTTTGAGTGTCTTTGGAAGCGAGAATCATTGCTCTTTCGTCCTGCATTTTAGTCTTAATCCACCTTGAAGCCCATTGAACTCTGGGCCAGCTGACAGAAACCTTTCCATCCCTCCTCCTTGTCTCAGTGTTCCTGGAGGTTGCCTCCATTTTCTGGTCTGCAGTCGGAAACCCTTCTCTTCAGGCTGTGAGAATGCAGTGAATACACTTGCCCTTGCTCCAGACGAAGCTGTCTCATTTCCAGTCTAGGACTCAGGGTCACCTCACTAGGAGTAACACCCAGGCTTGGGTTTGAACAGGGTGATGGGGAAGGGGCAGAGAAATGCATGTTTCAGGTTGTGCTATGGGATCCCATGCAGGAAATACCCACCTGCGGCTGATTACTCTTCCCAGCTAGGGCGGAGCTTGCCCAGAGCTGTGTGGGCCTTGTGTGCAAAGGTCTTCTCAAAACGTGCCCTCACAAGTCTCTTTGCTCATCTCGATTTCTTGCTGGAAGCTCCCTGAAAGCTTACCTCACAGCCAAAACCAAGGTGGAATTCATTTCCATGAGCAGCTGCCACAAACTTCCAGCTTCTTTGATGAAAAACTGGGCCATTCTGACCTGTTCATCTGCTTCCCATGGTCTCTTATTGCGCTGGTTGGCTCTAGAGGAAAGGGAAATGGATTGTGTGCTCCACTTCAGTCCTCATTTGTCCAATTGGCTTGTAGGGTCAACAGGCCTCAGGTGCACCCCTAGCGAAAGTTTGTTGGCTTTGTGTGTCTTCCTGGGTTTGCTGTGAAGTGTTCACATCGTGTTATCCATTTGTTGCTTACTCACCCAAGGTCCATCACACTGCTGAACATTTTATAGTAGAAAAAGCACACCATAAACAAACACAGGAGATGACTCTTAGAATTGTTCAAAGATATTAAAACTGATAGAAAAATGGGCAAGAGGCAGGAGACAACACTTTATAAGAAAGATGTATCACTGCCCTTTAAATTTATGAAGACATGTTTAAAGACATGAGCAGACAATTCACAAGAAGAGTATGGAACTAGACCTAAACTACATTAAGAACATATTAAAATGAACGAAGTTTAGAAAAATCATACTAAAATTCCCTGGAGAACTGAAGCTTAGGCAGAAGTGGAATATATTTTACTAATTGCAAACAGAGATTAGGATACTTGGAAGAAATGTGTTTTATGTGATCTAAAAATAAGGAGAGTCATGGAAATCATAGAATAGACCACATTTGGTCTTACAGATAAGAAAACCATAGTGTCAGATGAAGCCCATTTAAACGGTTTCCTGATGGCTCAGATAGTAAAAATAAATAAATAAATAAATATAGAAATAAAACCCACCACCATCATGGAAGAGCAGGATTCAATGTTGGGTTGGGAAGATTCCCTGGAGGGGGATGGCAGCCTATCCCTGTATGATTGTCTGGAGTATCCCCATGGACAGAGGATCATGGCCAGCTACAGACCATGGGGTCACAAACAGTTGGACATGGCTGAACAATGAAGCACAGCACAGCGCAGCACACTGAATGTTTGTAAAAGAAATCCAGGTAGGGAAGAAAGAGGGAGAAAGGGAAACAAGGGAAATGAAAGGAAGGAAAGAAAATTCTCCGTTGCTGGTAGGAACAGAGCAACCAGAGATGTTCCCCAGCAGGGCAGCACCACACAGGTCCACCTGAGCACTCTCAGCCAGTTTGAAACAGCCATCTCCAAATATGGTCCCACTCCTTCAACCAAACTCATGTGCAGGGTTTACCACTAACAGGCTAATAGTCACCATGGTTTCTCCTCTTTCAAATCCTGATTCATCCAGAAGTGAAAAAGACACCTGTGTCCCAATGTTCATCACAGCACTGTTTACAATAACCAATGCAAGGAAGCAACCTAGAAGTCCATCAGCATTACAAATGGGTAAGAAAGCTGTGGTACATAGACACAGTGGAATATTGCTCAGCCATTAAAAAGAACACATGTGAATCCATTCTAATGAGTTGGAAAAAACTGGAGCCTATTTCACAGCACGAAGTAAGTCAGAAAGAAAAACACCAATACACTATACTAAGGCATATATATTGAATTTAGGAAGTTGGAGATGATAACCCTATTTTGGAGACAGGAAAATGACACAGATTTACAGAACAGTCTTTTGGACTCTGTGGGAGACGGCGAGGGTGGGATGACTTGTGAGAAGAGCTTTGAAACATGTATATTATCATATGTGATAGGGATAGCAAGTCCATGTTCGATGCATAAGACAGGGTGCCCAGGACGGGTTCACTGCGCTGACCCAGAGGAATTGGTTTGAAAGAAAGATGTGAGGGGGAATCAGGATGGGGAATACATGGACTCCCATGGCTGATTCATGTCAATGTATGGCAAAAAGCACCACAAGATTGCAAAGGAAATACCAACCAATAAAAAACAAATAAAATAAAATAAAATAAAATACTTAGATTAAAAGGGCCTAATAAGTATTGACTTTTTGACGAACACAACGCCCTTCTTTTCCTTTCTTTCTTCCCTTCTTCTTCACCCTTCTTTCTTTCCTTTTCTTTCTCATTATACAACTGTTAAAGCTTGCTTTCCATTGATAGTTATGACAAAGTCCTGACTCTATTCCCCATGTTGTACAATGCATCCCTGAGCTCATCGTCCACCTAACTATTACAGCGTGCCTCCCACTCCCCCATCTCTCTATTGCCCGGCCTTCTTCCCCTCCCCACTGGTAACCCATAGATGCTTCTCTATATTTGTGCACCTCCATTATTATCATATACGCTACTTTGTGGTAGGTTTACATTCTGAAATTGATATCATACAGTATTTCTGTATGTCTGTCTGAGTTATTTTGCTCTATATTCTACTTTCCATGCTGCTGCAAATGTCAATATTCCAGTCTTTTGATGGTGAAGCTCCTTTGTATGCCTTTTGAACAAATGGAATTGCCCCAGTGCACACGACACAGCTCCCCAGCTAAGTGTCCATCTCTGCACTCACACAGAGAAACTCCAAGTCCTCTTCCTCTTCTTCCATGGGAAGGGGGTCTTTCAAGCTCAGATTGGAACCATTTCTTCTCCCTATTTTTTGCCAACCTGGACCTTCTGGTCCCATCCCCAACTCCACAGAAGCCATCTCCTCCCTCCTCACACACTTACCCCTTCCCTGCCCTCTCTGCCCCAAAATATCAGAGAACTAAGAGACAAAAATAAGTTCACATCAGCTTTATTTTATTTTCGTTACTAGTGTATGCAGTGGCTATTATATTCAGCATCAGTACTTTTGGCCAGTACCCATCGTCCAGACCCCCAAGAATTTCTGAGGTGTCCAGCCATGCCCCGAAGTCACTGGCTATCCACTGACCCAGCTGGAATGGCAGTGGTCTCCATGGTCTCTGAGACCTCCTCTTGTTCGTTCTGATTATCTGGAAAGGCAGTGGTCTCCATGGTCTCTGAGACCTCCTCTGGTTCCTTCTGATTAGCTGGAAATGCAAGGATTTCCATGATCTCTGCGACATCCAGTGGTTCCTTTGATTACCTGGAATGGCAGACGTCCCCATGGTCTCTGGGACCTCTTCTGGTTCCTTCTGATTCAGGTGTTCATTCGCCTTGGAACTCTGGCTACATAGCTTTGAGCATCTGATTTTCTTAAGGTTTTTTGTGATGGGAATTTTCAGAGAGGTTTTCTTGGGCAGCTTTGCCAGAATGGGATTATTCACCCTCATGGTTACGCTGGCCACGTGGAGAAAACCTGAGAGGGAGAAAGAATGGCACTGGTTTAGGGAAAATTGTGAAGACAGGTGGGAACNGTGAGAGGGAGCAAGAATGGCACTGGTTTAGGGAAGAGTGTGAAGACAGGTGGGAACAATGGCTTCAGGAGAAGGGGTGTGGGCAGAGAAGGGTTATGTGCCAGGCAAGGATAGGGGAGGGTGTCTTCTGGGGTGGGGTCAATGGGCAAGAGTAGTTTGGCTGGATTCAGTTCACCTTGACATTTGTTTCTGGACCTCAATTGATAGGAGGTCTTCATCTTCTACTGGGTAACAGGAGATGTGTGTTCCATAATTACTCAGGAGCCTTGTGCCTTCCCAGTCACCTCAGTCATTTGGAGGACTCACAGTGGTCTGCTGAGAGCCCCTGAGAACCCCTATATATACCCGTCCACATGGAGCCACACCATCATGCTTTATGAGGTCAGCAAGTCTCTTCCCCAGCCAATGGTGGCCATGGGTGAGTTTTGACATTACAAAGACCAATCCTGACATGTCTAGCAGAGGACAGGGAGGAATTCAGATATTTTGCTGGCAGAAATGTGGCATTAGTAATGCCCTCAAGAGGCCTCCACACTCACCTGTCACCCTTACCTCTATGTCAACTGTGATGGGTCACACAGCAGGCAGAGTGCATCTTCTCCAAACCTTGCCCCACAGCCATACTCCTCGGGCATTCATTCTGTTCACTCTCAGCTTTCGCCATTACCTATCTTTTCATATCTTGCCTAAACTCCTGCATGAAAACTAGGCTGTGTTTGAGTGTCTGTGGAATCGAGAATCATTGCTCGTTCGTCCTGCATGTGGTCCTAATGCACCTTGAAGCCCATTGACTTCTGGGCCAGCCGAGAGAAACCTTTCAATCCCGCCTCCTTGTGTCAGTGTTCCAAGAGCGAGCCTCCACTTTCTGGTCTCCAGTCGAAAACACTTGTCTTCAGGATGTGAGAATGTAGTGAATACACTTGCCCTTGCTCCAATCGGAGCTGTATCGTTTCAAGTCTAGGACTCAGGGTCACCTCACTAGGAGTATTACCCAGGCTTGGGTTTGAACATGGTGATGGGGAAGGGGCAGAGAAATGCACGTTTCAAGTTGGGCGAGGGGATCCCATGCAGGAAATGCCCACCTGCGGCTGATTACTATTCGCAGTAAGGGGTGGAGCTTGCTCAGAGGTGGTTGAGCCTTGTGTGCAAAGGTCTTCTCAACACGTACCCTCACAAATCTCTTTGCTCATCTTGTTTTCTTGCTGGAAGCTCCCTTGGAGCTTACCTCACAGCCAAAATCAAGGTGGAATTCATCTCCATGAGCAGCTGCCACAAGCTTCCAGCTTCTTGGATGAAACACAGAGTCATCCTGTTCTTTGCATCTACTTCCCATGGTCTCTCATTGCGCTGCTTGGCTCTGGAGGAAAGAGGAATGGATTGTGTGCGCCACCTCAGTCCTCGTTTTTCAATTGGCTCCAAGTGTCAACCAGCCTGAGGTGCACCCCTGGGGACAGTTTGTTGGCTTAGTGGGTCTTCCTGGCTTTCCTGTGAAGTGTTCACATCCTGTTGTCTATTTTAGCTAACTCACCCAGGGTCCATCACACTGAACATTTTAAGAGGAATAGAAAGCACGCCGTAAACAAACTCAAAAGATGACTCTTAGAATTGTTGGAAGATCTAAAAACCTGATAGAAAAATGGGCAAGATGTATGAGCCAACAATTTATAAGAAAGACGTATCACTGGTCTTTAAATTTATGAAGACATGTTTAAAGACATGAGCAGACAATTCAAAAGAAGAGTATGGAACTGGCCCTGAACCACGATAAGAACCTATTAAATCGAACGAAGGTTAGAAAAATCATACTAAAATTCCCTTGAGAACTGAAACTCAGGCAGAATTGGCATGGAATTTAGTAATTGCCGACAGAAACATTAGGATACTTGGAATAAATATGTTTTATGTGATCTGAAAATAAGGAGACTCATGGCAATCATAAAATAGACCCCAATTGATCTTACAGATATGAAAAACATAGTGTCAGATGAAGCCCATTTTTAGAGTTTCCTGATGGCTCAGATAGTGAAAAAAAAAAAAAAATATATATATATATATATATATATAAATAAAAACCCACCTGCATCATGGGACAGCAGGATTCAATCCCTGGGTAGGGAAGATCTCCTGGAGGGGGGAATGGCAGCCTGCTCCAGTATGCTTGCCTGGAGAATTCCTATGGACAGAGGAGCCTGGTGGGCTAACGTCCATGGGGTCACAAAGAGTTGGACATGGCTGAACAACGAAGCACTGCATAGTGCAGCACACTGAATGTTTGTGAAAGAAATTCAGGTAAGGAGGAAAGATGGAGAAAGGGAAACAAGGGAAATGAAAGGAAGGAAAGAAAATCCTCCATTGCTGGTGGGAACAGAGCAACCAGAGATGTCCACCAGCAGGACAGCACCCCACATATCCATCGGAGCTCTCTGAGCCGTATTGAAACAACCATCTCCAACTTTTATCCCACTCCATCAACCAAACTCATGTGCAGGGTTTACCAGTAACAGGCTAAGAGTCATCAAAATTTCTCCATATTCAAATCATGATTCATCCAGAAGTGAAAAAGACACGTGAGCCCCAATGTTCATCACAGCACAGTTTACAATAACCAGGGCATGGAAGCAACCTAGATGTCCTTCAGCAGACAAATGGGTAAGAAAGCTGTGGTACATAGACACAATGGAATATTGCTCAGCCATTCAAAAGAACACCTGTGAATCCATTGTAATGAGGTGGATGACACTGGAGCCTATTACACAGAGTGAAATAAGTCAGAAAGGAAAACACCAATACACTATACTAAGTTGAATTTAGGAAAATGGAGATGATAACCCTATATGGGAGATTGCAAAAGAGACACAGATTTACAGAACAGTTTTGGACTCTGTGGGAGACAGTGAGGGTGGGATGATCTGAGAGAAGGGTACTGAAATATGTATATTATCATATGTGAAAGGGGTAGCCAGTACATGTTTCTTGCATAAGACACGGTGACCAGGACTGGTTCATTGGGCTGACCCAGAGGGACTGGATTGGGAGGAAGATGTGAGGGGGAATCAGGATGGGGAATACATGGACTTCCATGGCTGATTCATGTCAATGTATGGCAAAAACCACCACAATATGGTAAAGTACATACCCACCAATTGAAATAAATAAAATCAAATCAAATAGAATCCTTTGAAAAAGAGGGCCTAATAAGTATTGGCTTTTTGACCAACAAAAAAGCCCTTCCTTTCCTTCCTTTCTTCCCTCCTTCCTCCCCCCACTTTCTTTCCTTTTCTTTGGGATTATACAGCTGTTAAAGCTTGCTTTCGATTTATAGTTATGACAAATTCCTGACTCTATTCCCCATGTTGTCCAATGCATCCCTGAGCTTATCTTCCACCTAACTATCACTGCGTGCCTTCCACTCCCCCACCTCTGTATTGCCCCGCCCTCTTCTCCTCCCCGCTGATAACCAGTAGATGCTTCTCTATATTTGTGCACCTGCATTATTATCGTATTCTCTAATTTGTGGTGTGTTTACATTCTATAAGTGACATCATACAGTATTTGTCAATCTCTGTCTGAGATATTTTGCTCAATATTCTACTTTCCCTGTTGCTGCAAATGTCAATATTCCATTCTTTTGATGGGGCAGCTGCTTTGTATGCCTTTTTAACAAATGGCACTGGCCCCTTACACACGACACAGCTCTCCAGCTACGTGTCCATCTCTGAAGTCAAGCACAGAAACTCCAAGTCCTCTTCCTCTTCTCCCATGGGAACTGTGTCTTTGAAGCTCAGTCTGGAATCAGATCTTCCCCCTATTTTCTGGCAACCTGGACCTTCTGGTCCCATCTCCAACTCCACAGAAGCCATCTCGCTCCCTCTTCACACAGTTATTTCTTCCCTGCCCTCCTGGCCCCCCACTATCAGAGAACTCAGAAACAAAAATAATTTCACATCAGCTTCATTTTATTTTATTTTCGTTTTTAGTGTATGCAGTTTCTATAATATTCAGCATCTGTACTTTTGGTCGGTACTCATCGTCCCCACCCCCAAACATTTCTGAGGTGTCTAGCCATGCCCTGAATTCAGTGGCTGTCCTCTGGTCCAGCTGGAATGGCAGGGGTCTCCATGGTCTCTGGGACATCCTCTGGCTCGTTCTGATTAGCTGGGTTGGCAGGGGTATCCATGGTCTCTGGGACATCGTCTGGTTCCTTCTGATTCACCTGTTCATTTGCGTTGAAACTCTGGTTACATTGCTTTGAGCATCTGATTTTCTTAAGCTTTTTTTGTGGTGTGAGTTTTCAGAGAAGATTTCTTGTGCAGCTTTGCCGGAATAGCATTATTCACCCTCTCAGTTACCCTGGCCATCTGGAGAAAACAAGACAGGGAGCAAGAATGGCACTGGTTTCAGGAAGAGTGTAAAGACAGGTGGGAAAGATCGCTTCAGGAGAAGGGGTGTGGGCAGAGAAGGGTTATGTGCCATGCAAGGACAGGGTTGGGTGTCTTCTGAGGTGTAATCGATGGGAAGAGGAGTTTGGCTGGGTTCAGGACACCTTGAGATTTTTCTCTGGACCTCAATTGTTAGGGGCTCTTCATCTTCTCCTGGTTAACAGGAGGTGGGTGTTCCATAACTACTCTGGAGCCTCATGGCTTCACAGTCACCTTAGATATTTGGAGTACTCACAGTGGTCTGCTCAGATCCTGTGAGCACCCCTATATATACCTGTCCCCATGAAGCCTCACCCTCATGCTTTATGAGGTCAGTAAGTCTCTTCCCCAGCCAATGGTGGCCCTGGGCGAGCTTTGACATCACAAGGCCCCATCGTGACATGTCTAGCGGAGGATGGGGAGCAATCCAGATGATTTTCTGGGAGAAATGAGACATTAGTAATGCCCTCAAGAGCCTCCAAACTCACCTGCCACCCTCACATCTATGTCAAATCTGATGGGTCACACAGCAGGCATAGTGCATCTCCTACAAACCCTGTCAGACATCCACACTCCTCGGGCATTCATTCTGTTCTCTTTCAGTTTTCACCATTATCTGGCTTTTCATATCTTGCCTAAACTCCCTCCATAACAACTAGGTTGTGTTTGCGTATCTTTGGAAGCGAGAATCATTGCTCTTTCGTCCTGCAGTTTAGTCTTAATCAACCTTGAAGCCCATTGAATTCTGGGCCAGCTGACAGAAACCTTTCCATCCCTCCTCCTTATCTCAGTGTTCCCGGAGCTTGCCTCCATTTTCTGGTCTGCAGTCAGAAACCCTTCTCTTCAGGCTGTGAGAATGCAGTGAATACACTTGCCCTTGCTCCAGGCTCGTTTCAAGTCTAGGAATCAGGATCACCTCACTAGGAGTAATACCCAGGCTTGGGTTTGAACAGGGTGATGGGGAAGGGGCAGAGAAATGCATGTTTCAGGATGTGCTGGGGGATCCCATGCAGGAAATGACCACCTGTGGCTGATTACTATTCCCAGGAAGGATGGAGTTTGCTCAGAGCTGTGTGAGCCTTGCGTGCAAAGGTCTTCTCAACACGTGCCCTCACAAGTCTCTTTGCTCATCTTGTTTTTCTTGCTGGAAGCTCCCTTGAAGCTTACCTCACAGCCAAAACCAAGGTGGAATTCATTTCCATGAGCAGCTGCCACAAACTTCCAGGTTCTTGGACAAAACACTGAGCCATCCTGTCCTGTTCATCTGCTTCCCATGGTCTCTCATTGAGCTGGTTGGCTCTGGAGGAAAGGGGAATGCATTGTGTGCTGCACCTCAGTCCTCATTTGTCCAATTTGCTCGTAGGGTCAACCAGCCTCAGGTGCACCCCTAGCGACAGTTTGTTGGCTTTGTGTGTCTTCCTGGGTTTCCTGTGAAGTGTTCACATTGTGTTGTCCATTTGTTGCTTACTCACCCAGGGTCCATCACACTGCTGAACATTGTAAGAAGTAGGAAAAGCACGCCATAAACAAACGCAGGAGATGACTCTTAGAATTGTTTGAAGATCTTAAAACTGATAGAAAAATGGGAAAGAGGCATGAGACAACACTTTATAGAAAGATGTATCACTGGCCTTTAAATTTATGAAGACATGTTTAAAGACATGAGCAGCCATTTCACAAGAAGAGTATGGAACTAGCCCTGAACCACGTTAAGAACATATTAAAATGAACGAAGTTTAGAAAACTCATACTAAAATTCCCTGGAGAACTGCAACTCAGGCAGAAGTGGCATATATTTTAGTAATTGCAAACAGACATTAGGATACTTGGAAGAAATGTGTTTTGTTTTTTCTAAAAATAAGGAGAGTCATGGAAATCATAGAATAGACCCCATTTGGTCTTACAGATATGAAAACCATAGTGTCAGATGAAGCCCATTTTCAGGGTTTCCTGATGGCTCAGATAGTAAAAATAAAATAAATAAATAAATAAAATCCATCTGCATCATGGAAGAGCAGGATTCAGTGCTTGGGTTGGGAAGATCCCTTGGAGGGGAATGGCAGCCTGCCCCTGTATGATTGTCTGGAATATCCCCATGGACAGAGGATCATGGTCGGCTACACTCCGTGGGGTCACAAAGAGTTGGACATGGCTGAACAATGAAGCACAGCACAGCGCAGCACACTGAATGTTTGTTAAAGTATTTCAGGTAGGGAAGAAAGAGGGAGAAAGGGAAACAAGGAAAATGAAAGGAAGGAAAGAAAATTCTCCGTTGCTGGTAGGAACAGAGCAACCAGAGATGTTCCCCAGCAGGGCAGCACCACATATGTCCATCTGAGCACTCTCAGCTGGTTTGAAATAACCATCTCCAAATTTGGCCCCAAACAAAACTCATGTGCAGGGTTTACCACTAACAGGCTAATAGTCATCATGGTTTCTCCTCATTCAAATCTTGATTCACCCAGAATTGAAAAAGACACCTGTATCCCAAAGTTCATCACAGCACTGTTTACTATAACCAGGGCATGGAGGCAACCTAGATGTCCTTCAGCATTACAAAAGGGTAAGAAAGCTGTGGTACATAGACACAGTGGAATATTGCTCAGTCATTAAAAAGAACACATGTGAATCCATTGTAATGAGGTCGATGAAACTGGGGCCTATTACACAGAATGAAGTAAGTCAGAAGGAAAAACACCAATACACTATATTAAGGCATATATATTGAGTTTAGGAAGCTGGAGATGATAACACTATATGGGAGACAGCAAAAAAGACACAGACTGCAAAACAGTCTTTTGGACTCTGAGGGAGACGGCGAGGGTGGGATGACTTGTGAGAAGAGCATTGAAACCTGTATATTATCATATGTGAAAGGGATAGCCAGTCCATGTTTGATGCATAAGACAGGGTGCCCAGGACTGGTTCACTGCGCTGACCCAGAGGAATTGGATTGGAAGAAAGATGTGAGGGGGAATCAGGATGGGGAATACATGGACTCCCATGACTGATTCATGTCAATGTATAGCAAAAACCACAACAAGATTGTCAAGGAAATACCAACCAATAAAAACCAAATAAAATAAAATAATATAGAATCCTTTGATAAAAAGGGCCTAATAAGAATTGACTTTTTGACCAACAAAACGCCCTTCTTTTCCTTTCTTTCTTCCCTTCTTCTTCACCCTTCTTTCTTTCCTTTTCTTTCTCTTTATACAACTGTTAAAGCGTGCTTTCGATTTATAGTTATGACTAAGTCCTGACTCTATTCCCCATGTTGTACAATGCATCCCTGAGCTCACCTTCCAACTTACTATCACAGCATGCCTCCCACTCCCCCACCTCTGTATTGCCCGGCCTTCTTCCCCTCCCCACTGGTAACCCATAGATGCTTCTCTATATTTGTGCACCTCCATTATTATCATATACTCTACTTTGTGGTATGTTTACATTCTAAAAGTGATATCATGCAGTATTTCTGTATGTCTGTCTGAGTTATTTTGCTCTATATTCTACTTTCCATGCTGCTGCAAACGTCAATATTCCAGTCTTTTGATGGTGAAGCTCCTTTGTATGCCTTTTGAACAAATGGCACTGCCCCACCCCACACAGGACACGCTTCCGAGCTAAGTGTCCACCTCTGCACTCACACAGAGAAACTCCAAGTCCTCTTCCTCTTCTTCCATGGGAAGTGGGTCTTTCAAGCTCATTTTGGAACCATTTCTTCTTCCTATATTCTAACAAACTGGACCTTCTGGTCCCATCTCCAACTCGACAGAAGCCATCTCCCACCCTCCTCACACACTTACACTATCCCTGCCCTCTCTGCCCCAAACTAGCAGAGAACTCAGAGACAAAAATAATTTCACATCAGCTTTATTTTATTTTATTTTCGTTACTAGTGTGTGCAGTGGCTATAATATTCAGCATCAGTACTTTTGGCCAGTACTCATCGTCCAGACCCCCAAGAATTTCTGAGGTGTCCAGCCATGCCCCGAAGTCACTGGCTATCCACTGGTCCAGCTGGAATGGCAGTGGACTCCATGGTCTCTGGGACATGCTCTTGTTCGTTCTGATTAGCTGGAATGGCAGTGGTCTCCATGGTCTCTGAGACCTCCTCTGGTTCAATCTGATTAGCTGGAAATGCAAGGATTTCCATGATCTCTGGGACATCCAGTGATTTCTTTGATTACCTGGAATGGCAGAAGTCCCCATGGTCTCTGGGACCTCTTCTGGTTCCTTCTGATTCAGTTGTTCATTCGCCTTGGAACTCTGGCTACATAGCTTTGAGCATCTGATTTTCTTAAGGTTTTTTGTCATGGGAATTTTCAGAGAGGTTTTCTTGGGCAGCTTTGCCAGAATGGCATTATTCACCCTCATGGTTACGCTGGCCACCTGGAGAAAACGTGAGAGGGAGCAAGAATGGCACTGGTTTAGGGAAGAGTGTGAAGACAGGTGGGAACAATGGCTTCAGGAGAAGGGGTGTGGGCAGAGAAGGGTTATGTGCCAGGCAAGGATAGGGGAGGGTGTCTTCTGGGGTGGGGTCAATGGGCAAGAGTAGTTTGGCTGGATTCAGTTCACCTTGACATTTGTTTCTGGACCTCAATTGATAGGAGGTCTTCATCTTCTACTGGGTAACAGGAGATGTGTGTTCCATAATTACTCAGGAGCCTTGTGGCTTCCCAGTCACCTCAGTCATTTGGAGGACTCACAGTGGTCTGCTGAAAGCCCCTGAGAACCCCTATATATACCCGTCCACATGGAGCCACACCATCATGCTTTATGAGGTCAGCAAGTCTCTTCCCCAGCCAATGGTGGCCCTGGGTGAGTTTTGACATTACAAAGACCAATCCTGACATGTCTAGCAGAGGATGGGGAGGAATTCAGATATTTTGCTGGCAGAAATGAGGCATTAGTAATGCCCTCAAGAGGCCTCCACACTCACCTGTCACCCTTACCTCTATGTCAACTGTGATGGGTCACACAGCAGGCAGAGTGCATCTTCTCCAAACCTTGCCCCACAGCCACACTCCTCGGTCATTCATTCTGTTCACTCTCAGCTTTCACCGTTATCTATCTTTTCTTATCTTGCCTAAACTCCTGCATGAAAACTAGGCTGTGTTTGAGTGTCTGTGGAATCGAGAATCATTGCTCGTTCATCCTGCATGTGGCCCTAATGCACCTTGAAGCCCATTGAATTCTGGGCCAGCCGAGAGAATCCTTTCAATCCCGCCTCCTTGTGTCAGTGTTCCAAGAGCTAGTCTCCACTTTCTGGTCTCCACTCGAAAACACTTGTCTTCAGGATGTGAGAATGTAGTGAATACACTTGCCCTTGCTCCAATCGGAGCTGTATCGTTTCAAGTCTAGGACTCAGGGTCACCTCACTAGGAGTATTACCCAGGCTTGGGTTTGAACATGGTGATGGGGAAGGGGCAGAGAAATGCACGTTTCAAGTTGGGCGAGGGGATCCCATGCAGGAAATGCCCACCTGCGGCTGATTACTATTCACAGTGAGGGGTGGAGCTTGCTCAGAGGTGGTTGAGCCTTGTGTGCAAAGGTCTTCTCAACACGTACCCTCACAAATCTCTTTGCTCATCTTGTTTTCTTGCTGGAAGCTCCCTTGGAGCTTACCTCACAGCCAAAGTCAAGGTGGAATTCATCTCCATGAGCCGCTGCCACAAGCTTCCAGCTTCTTGAATGAAACACAGAGTCATCCTTTTCTTTGCATCTAGTTCCCATGGTCTCTCATTGCGCTGCTTGGCTCTGGAGGAAAGAGGAATGGATTGTGTGCGCCACCTCAGTCCTCGTTTTTCAATTGGCTCGAAGTGTCAACCAGCCTGAGGTGCACCCCTGGGGACAGTTTGTTGGCTTAGTGGGTCTTCCTGGCTTTCCTGTGAAGTGTTCACATCCTGTTGTCTATTTTAGCTAACTCACCCAGGGTCCATCACACTGAACCTTTTAAGAGGAGTAGAAAGCACGCCGTAAACAAACGCAAAAGATGACTCTTAGAATTGTTGGAAGATCTAAAAACCTGATAGAAAAATGGGCAAGAGGCACGAGCCAACAATTTATAAGAAAGACGTATCACTGGTCTTTAAATTGATGAAGACATGTTTATAGTCATGAGCAGACAATTCAAAAGAAGAGTATGGAACTGGCCCTGAACCACGATAAGAACCTATTAAATCGAACGAAGGTTAGAAAAATCATACTAAAATTCCCTTGAGAACTGAAACTCAGGCAGAATTGGCATAGATTTTAGTAATTGCAGACAGACACAATGAGATACTTGGAATAAATATGTTTTATGTGATCTAAAAATAAGGAGACTCATGGCAATCATAAAATAGACCCCAATTGATCTTACAGATATGAAAAACATAGTGTCAGATGAAGCCCATTTTAAGGGTTTCCAGATGGCTCAGGCAGTGAAAGAAATAAAACCCACCTGCAACATGGGAGAATGGGACTCAATCACTGGGTTGGGAAGATCCTCTGGAGGGGAGAATGGCAGCCTGCACCAGAATGCTTTCCCTGGAGAATCCGCATGGACAGAAGAGCCTGGCGGTCTACAGTACATCTGGTCAAAAGGACTTGGACCCAGCTGAGCAAAGAAGCACAGCACAGCACAACACATTGAATGTTTTGAAAGCAATTCAGGTAGGGAGGAAAGAGGGAGAAAGGCAAACAAGGGAAATGAAGGGAAGGAAAGAAAATCCTCTTTTGCTGGTGAAAACAGAGCAACGAGAGATGTCCCCCAGCAGGACAGCACCCCACATGTCCATCTGAGCACTCAGCTAGTTTGAAACAACCATCTCCAAATTTGGTCCCACTCCTTCAACAAAAATCATGTGCAGGGTTTATCATTAACAGGCTATTAGTCATCATGTTGTCTCCTCAAGCAAATCGTGATTCACCCACAAGTGAAAAAGACACGTGTGCCCCAATATTCATCACAGCACTGTTTACAATACCAGGGCATGGAAGCAACCTAGATGTCCATCAGCAGACAAATGGGTAAGAAAGCTGTGGTACATAGACACAATGGAATATTGCTCAGCCATTAAAAAGAACACATTTGTATCCATCCTAATGAGGTGGATGAAACTGGAGCCTATTATACAGAGCGTAGTAAGTCAGAAAGAAAAACACCAATACACTATACTAAGGCATACATATTGAATTTAGGAAGATGGAAATGATAACCCTATATGGGAGACAGCAAAAGAGACACAGATTTACAGAACAGTCTTTTAGACTCTGTGGGAGACAGCGTGGGTGAGATGATCTCAGAATGGCATTGAAACATGTATATTATCATATGTGAAAGGGATAGCCAGCCCATGGTAGAGGCATAAGACAGGGTCGTCAGGACTGGTTCATGGGCTAAACCAGAGGGATGGGATGGGGAGGGAGGTGGGAGTGGGTATGAGGATGGGGAACACATTTACACCCATGGCTGATTCATGTCAATGTATGCCAAAAACTACCACAATATTGTAAAGTAAATACCCACCAATTAAAATAAATAAAAAATAGAAAATACATTCCTTTGATAAAGAGGGCCTAATCAATATTGAATTTTTTACCTCCAAAAACGCCACTTTTTCCCTTCCATTCTTTCCTGCTTCTTCCCCCTCTTTCTTTCCTTTTCTTTCTGATTATACAACTGTTAAAGCTTGTTCTCCATTTACAGTTATTACAAAGTCCTGGCTCTATTCCCCATGTTGTACAATGCATCCCTGAGCCCATCTTACACCTAAGTAACACTGTGTGGCTCCCACTCCCCCAACTCTGTATTGCCCCTCACTATTCCCCTCCCTGCTGGTAACCAGTAGATGATTTTCTATATATGTGCGCCTCCATTTTTATCATATTCTCAACTTTGTGGTATGTTTAGAATGTATAAGTGATATCATATAGTATTTGTCTACTTCTGTCTGTGTTATTTTACTCAATATTCTACCTTCCATGTTACTCTAAAAGTCAATATTCCATTATTTTGATGGGGCAGCTCCTTTGTATGGCTTTTGAACAAATGGCACTGCCCCCCCCAACACACGACACAGCTCCCCAGCTCAGTGTCCATCTCTGCACTCACACAGAGAAGCACCAAATCCTCTTCCTCTTCCCCATTCGGAAGTGTGTCTTTAAAGCTCAGTCTGGAATGAGTTCTTCCCCGTACTTTCTGGCAAACTGGACCTTCTGGTCCCAATCCGAACTCCACAGAAGCCATATCCCTCCCTCCTCACACACTTATCCCTTCCCTGCCTTCTCTACCACCCCCCCATCAGAGAACTCAGAGAAAACTATAATTTCACATCAGGTTAATTTTATTTTATTTTCGTTATTAGTGTATGCAGTTGCTATAATATTCAGCATATGTACTGCTGGCCAGTACGCATCGGTGAGATTCCCGAGCAATTCTGAAGTCTAGCCATGCTCCGAAGTCACTGGCTGTCCACTGGTCCAGCTGGAATGGCAGGGGTCTCCATCGGCTCTGCGACCTCCTGTGGTTCATTCTGATTAACTGGAATGGCAGGGATCTCTATGGATTCTGGGACCTCCTCTGATTCATCCTGATTAGCTGGAATGGCAGGGGTCTCTCCATGGACTCTGGGTCCTCCTGTGGTTCATTCTGATTAGCTGGAATGGCAGGCGTCTCCATGGTCTTTGGGACCTCCTCTGGTTCATTCTGATTAGCTGGAATGGCAGGGGTCTCCATGGTCTCTGGGACCTCCTCTGGTTCCTTCTGATTCAGCTGTTCGTTCGCCTTGGAACTCTGGCTACAGAGCTTTGAGCATCTGATTTTCTGAAGCTTTTTTGTGGTGGGAGTTTTATGAGAAATTTTCATGGGCAGCTTTGCGAGAATGGGATTATTCACACCCCGGTTACTCTGGTGACCTGGAGAAAATAAGAGAGGGAACAAAGACTGGCACTGGTTTAGGGAAGAGTGTGAAGACAGTTCGGAATGATGGCTTCAGGAAAAGGCGTGTGGGCAGAGAAGGGTTATGTGACAGGCAAGGACAGGTGAGGGTGTCTTTTGGGGTGGGGTCCATGGGCTAGAGGAGTTTGGCTGGGTTCAGCTCACCTTGATATTTTCTCTGGACCTCAGTTGATAGGAGGATTTCATCTTTTCCTGTGTAACAGGAGGTTGGTGTTCCATAATTACTCTGGAGCCTTGTGGCTTCCCAGTGACCTCAGTCATTTGGAGGACTCACAGTGGTCTGCTCAGGGCCCCTGAGCACCCCTATATATACCCATCCACATGCAGCCTCACCCTCATGCCTTATGAGTTCAGCAAGTCTCTTCCTCAGCCAATGGTGGCCCAGGGTGAGCTTTGAAATCACAAAGCCCCATCCTGACATGTCTAGTAGAGGATGCAGAGCAATTAAGTTGATTTGCTGGGAGAAATGAGGAATTTGTAATGCTTTAAAGAGGCTTCCAAACTCACCTGCCACCCTCACCTCTATGTCAACTCTGATGGGTCACACAACAGGCAGAGTGCATCTCCTCCAAATCTTGCTGCACAGACACACTCCTCGGGCATTCATTCTGTTCTCTCTCAGCTTTCACCATTATCTAGCTTTTCATATCTAGTCTAAACTCCCTCCATGACAACTAGGTTGTGTTTGAGTGTCTGTGGAAGCGAGAATGATTCCACGTTCCTCCTGCAATGTGGACTTAATACACCTTGAAGCCGATTGAATTTTGGGCCATCCACCAGAAACGTTTCCATCCTGCCTCCTTGTCTCAGGGTTCCTGGAACTCGCCTCCATTTTCTGCTCTCCAGTCGGAAACCCTTGTCTTCAGGCTGTGTGAATGCAGTGAAGTCACGTGCCCTTGCTCCGCACGGAGCTGTCTCTTTTCAAGTCTAGGACTCAGGGTCACCTCACTAGGAGTAGTACCCAGGCTTGGGCTTGAACAGGGTAATGGGGATGGGGCACAGAAATGCATGTCTCAGGTTGTGTTTGGGGATCCCATGCAGGAAATGCCCACCTGCAGCTGATTAGTATTCCCAGCAAGGTGTGGAGCTTGCCCAGAGCTGTGTGAGCCTTGTGTGCAAACATCTTCTCAACACGTGCCCTCACAAATCTCTTTTCTAATCTTCTTTTCTTGTTGAAAGCTCCCTTGGAACTAAATTCACTGCCAAAACCAAGGTGGAATTCATTTCCATGAGCAGCTGCCACAAGCTTCCAGCTTCTTGGATGAAACACAGAGTCATCCTCTTCTTTGCATCTAGTTCCCATGGTCTCTCATTGCGCTGCTTGGCTCTGGAGGAAAGAGAAATGGATTGTGTGCGCCACCTCAGTCCTCATTTTTCAATTGGCTCGAAGTGTCAACCAGCCTGAGGTGCATCCCTGGGGACAGTTTGTTGGCTTAGTGGGTCTTCATGGGTTTCCTGAGAAATGTTCACATCCTGTTGTCCATTTGTTGCTTACTAACCCAGGGTCCATCACACTGCTGAACATTTTAAGAGGTAGAATATGCATGCTGTAAACAAACCCAAAAGATGCCTCTTAGAATTTTTATAAGATCTTAAAACCTGATAGAAAAAAAGGAGGAAAGGCACGAGACAACCCTTTATAAGAAAGATGTGTCAGTGGCCTTTAAAATTATGAAGACATGTTTAAAGACATGAGCAGCCAATTCACAAGAAGAGTATGGAACTAGCCCCGAACCACGTTAAGAACATTTTAAATCTAACGAAGTTAAGAAAAATCATACTAAAATGCCCTTGAGAACTGAAATTCAAGCAAAAGTAGCATAGATTTTAGTAATTGCAAACAGAGACATTAGGATACTTGGAATAAATGTGTTTTGTGTGTTTTAAAAATAAAGAGAGTCATAGAAATCCTAAAATAGTCCCCATATGATCTTACAGATATGAAAAACATAGTGTCAGATGAAGCCCATTTTAAGGGCTTCCTGATGATTCAGATAGAAAAAAAAAAAAAAAAAAAAAAAAAGAAAGAAAGAAAGAAACAAAAGAAAAGAAACCACGTGCCACGAGGCAGACCAGGACTCAATCCATGGGATGGAAAGATCCCCTGGAGGGGTGAATGGCACCCTGCTGCAGTATGCTTGCCTGCAGAATCTCCATGGACAGAGGAGCCTGGAAGGCTACAGTCCATGGGGTCAGAAAGTGTTGGACATGGCTGAGCAGCGAAGCACAGCACAATGCAGCACATTGAATGTCTGTGAAAGAAATTCAGGTAGGTAGGGAAGAGGGAGAAAGGGAAACAAGGGAAATGAAAGGAAGGAAAGAAAATCCTCCATTGCTGGTGAGAACAGAGCAACCAGAGATGTCCCCCAGCAGGACAGCACCACATATGTCCATCTGAGCAGTCTCAGCCGGTTTGAAACAACCATCTCCAACTTTGGTCCCACTCCTTCAACCAAACTCATGTGCAGGGTTTACCATGCACAGGCTAATAGTCATCATGGTTTCTCCCGATTCAAATCCTGATTAACCCAGAAATGAAAAAGATAGATGTGTCCCAATGTTCATCACAGCACTGTTTTCAATAACCAGTGAATGAAAGCAACCTAGATGTCCATCAGCAGACAAATGGGTAAGAAAGTTGTGGTACATAGAAACAGTGGAATATAGCTCAGCCATTAAAAAGAACACATATGAATCCATTCTAATGAGGTGGATGAAACTGGAGCCTATTATATAGAGCGATGTAAGTCAGAAAGAAAAACACCAGTACACTATACTAGGGCATATATATTGAATTTGGGAAAGTGGAGATGATAACCCTATATGGGAGACAGCAAAAGAGACACAGATTTCCAGAACAGTCTTTTGGACTCTGTGGGAGACAGCGAGGGTGGAATGTTCTGTGAGAATAACACGGCAACCTGTTATTATCATATGTGAAAGGGATACCCAGTCCATGTTCGATGCATAAGACAGGGTGCCCAGGAATGGTACACTGGGCTGACCCAGAGTGATTGGATTGGGAGGAAGGTGTGAGGGGGAATCAGCATGGGGAATACATGTACTCCCATGGCTGATTTACGTCAATGTATAGCAAAAACCACTACAACATTGTAAAGTAAATACCCACTAATTGAAATAAATAAAATAAAATCAAATAGAATCCTTTGATTAAAACGGCCTAATCAATATTGACTTTTTGACCTCCAAAAACACCCTTGTTTTCCTTCTTTCTTCCCTCCTTCCTCCCCGCTCTTTGTTTCCTTTTCTTTCTGATTATTCAATTGTTAAAGCTGCTTTCCATTTATAGTTATGACAAATTCTGGCTCTATTCCCAATGTGGTACTATGCATCCCTGAGCTCATTTTCCACCTGACTATCACTGCGTGCCTCCCACTCCCCTACCTCTGTATTAACCCACCCTCTTACCCTCCCTACTGTTAACCAGTGCATGCTTTTCTATATTTGTGCACCTCCATTATTATCATATTCTCTACTTTGCAGTATGTTTACATTCTATAAGTGATATCATGCTGTATTTGTCAATCTCTGTCTGAGGTATTTTACTCAATATTCTACCTTCCATGTTGCTGCAAATGTCACTATTCCATTCTTTCGATGGGGCAGCTCCTTTGTATGCGTTTTGAACAAATGGCACTGCCCCCTGACACACGACACAGCTCCCCACCTAAGTGACCATCTCTGCAAAACTCGCACAGAGAAACTCCAAGTCCTTTTCCTCTTCTCCTATGGGAAGTGTGTCTTTGACGCTCATTCTGGAACCAGTTCTTCCCTCTACTATCTGGAAACCTGGACATTCTGGTCCCATCTCCAATTCCACTGAAGCCATCTCCCTCCATCCTCACACACTTATCCCTTCCCTGGCCTCGCTACCCCCCACTATCAGAGAACTCAGAGATAAACTATAATTTCACGTCAGCATGATTTATTTTATTTTCGTTATTAATGTATGCAGTTGCTATATTATTCAGCATCTGTACTTCTGGACAGTAGTCAGCGGCCAGATCCCCAAGCATTTATTAGGTGTCTGGACATGCCCCAAAGTCACTGGCTGTCCACTTATCCAACTGGAATGGCAGGGTTCTCCATGGTCTATGGACCTCCTATGGTTCATTTTAATTAGCTGGAATGGCAGGTGTCTCCATGGTCGCTGGACCTCCTCTGGTTCCTTCTGATTAGCTGGAATGGCAGGGGTCTCCATGATCTCTGGGACCTCCTTTGGTTCCTTCTCTTTCAGCTGATCATTCGCCTTGGAACTCTAGCTACAGAGCTTTCAGCATCTGATTTTCTTAAGGTTTTTTGTGGTGGGAGTTTTCAGGGAAGTTTTCTTGTGCAGCTTTGCCAGAATGGGATTATTCACCCTAACGGATACCCGGGACACCTGGAGAAAAGAAGACAGGGAGCAAGAATGACACTGGTTTAGGGAAGAGTGTGAAGATAGGTTGGAACGATGGCTTCAGGAGAAGGGGTGTGGGCAGAGAAGGTTTAAGTGCCAGTCAAGGACAGGGGAGGGTGTCTTCTGGGGTGCGGTCGATGGGCAAAAGGAGTTTGGCTGGGTTCATTTCAATTTGACATTTCTTTCTGGACCTCAATTGATAGGAGGTCTTCATCTTCTCCTGTGTAACAGGAGCTGGGTGTTCCATAACTACTCTGGAGCCTCGTGGCTTCCCAGTCACCTCAGTCATTTGGAGGACTCACAGTAGTCTGCTCAGAGCATCTGAGCTCCCCTATAATAACCCGTCCCCATGGATCCTCACCCTCAAGCTTTATGAGGTGAGCAATCTCTTCCCCTGCCAATGGTGGCCCTCGGTGAGCTTTGACATCACAAAGCCCCATCGTGACATGTCTAGCAGAGGATGGGGAGCAATTTAGATGATTTGCTGGGAGGAATGAGGCTTTAGTAATGCCCTCAAGAGGCCTCCAAACTCACCTGCCACCCTCACCTCTATGTCAACTCTGATGGGTCACACAGCAGGCAGTGAATCTCCTCAAAACCTTCCCCACAGCTACACTCCTCATGCATTCATTCTGTTCTCTCCCAGCTTTCACCACTATCTAGCTTTTCATATCTTGCCAAAACTCTCTCCATGACAACAAGGTTGTGTTTAAGTGTCTGTGGAAGGGAGAATCATTGCTCGTTCGTCCTGCAATGTGGTCTTAATGCACCTTGAAGCCCATTAAATTCTGGGCCAGCCGAAAGAAATCTTTCCATCCCGCCTACTTCTCTCAGTGTTCCCGAAGCGCACCTTCATTTTCTGTTCTCCAGTCGGAAATCCTTGTCTTCAGGCTGTGCGAATGCACTGAATACACTTGCCCTTGCTCCACACGGAGCTGTCGCGTTTCAAGTCTAGGACTCAGGGTCACCTCACTAGGAGTACTACCCAGGCTTGGGTTTGAACAGGGTGATGGTGAAAGGGCAGAGAAATGCATGTTTCTGATGGTGCTGGGGGATCCCATGCAGGAAATGCCCACCTGGGCCTGATTAGTATTCTCAGCAAGGGGTGGAGCTTGCCCAGAGCTGTGTGAGCCTTGTGTGCAAGGGTCTTGTCAACACGTACCCTCACAAATCTCTTTGCTCATCTTGTTTTCTGGCTAGACGCTCCCTTGGAGCTTACCTCACAGCCAAAACAATGGTGGAATTCATTTCCATGAGCAGCTGCCACACGCTTCCAGCTTCTTGGACGAAACACTGAGTCATCCTGTCCTGTGCATCTAGTTCCCATGGTCTCTCATTGAGCTGTTTGGCTCTGGAGAAAAGGGGAATGGATTGTGTGCTCCACCTCAGTCCTCGTTTGTCCAATTGACCCTTGGGTCAACCAGCCTGAGGTGCACCCCTGGGGACAGTTTCCTGGCTTACTGGGTCTTCCTGGGTTTCCTGTGAAGTGTTCACATGCTGTTGTCCATTTGTTGCTTACTAACCCAGGGTCCATCACACTGCTGAACATTTTAAGAGGTAGAAAAACATGCCATAAACAAACCCAAAAGATGACTCTTGGAATTGTTAGAAGATCTTAAAACCTGATAGAAAAATGGGCAAGAGTCTCGAGCCAGCAGTTTATAAGAAGATGTATCACTAGCCTTTAAATTTATGAAGACATGTTTAAAGACATGTGCAGCCAATTCACAAGAAGAGTATTGAACTAGCCCCAAACCACGTTGAGAACATATTCAATCTAACTAAGGTAAGAAAAATCATACTAAAATTCCATTGAGAACTGAAACTCAGGCAGAAGTGGAATAGATTTTAGTAATTGCAGATAGAGGCATTTGGATACTTGGAATAAATGTGTTTTGTGTGTTCTTAAAAATAAGGAGAGTCATGGAAATCCTAAAAGAGACCCCATTTGATCTTACAGATATGAAAAACATAGGGTCAGATGAAGCCCATTTTAAGTGTTTGCTGATGGCTCAGATAGTAAAAAAAAAAAAAAAAAAAAAAAAAAAAAAAAAAAAAAAAAAAAAAAAAAAAAAAAAAAAAAAACAAAAAAAAAAAAACCTAACTGCTACATGGGAGAGCAGGATTCAATGCCTGGGTTGGGAAGATCCCCTGGAGGGCGGAATGGCAGCCTGCTTCAGTATGCTTGCCTGAATAATCCCCATA
Source organism: Axis porcinus (assembly GCA_003798545.1). Classification (NCBI taxonomy): domain Eukaryota; kingdom Metazoa; phylum Chordata; class Mammalia; order Artiodactyla; family Cervidae; genus Axis; species Axis porcinus. The sequence continues at coordinate 202,419 of QQTR01033839.1, read as the reverse complement.
GACAGAGGAGCCTGACAGGCAAAAGTCCATGGGGTCACAAAGAGTTGGACATGGCTGAACAACGAAGCACAGCCCAGTGCAGTACTTTGAATGTTTGTGAAAGAAATTCAGGTAGGGAGGAAAGAAGGAGAAAGGGAAATGAAAGGAAGGATAGAAAATCCTCCGTTGCTGGTGAGAACAGAGCAACCAGATGCTGGAGCCTGCCAGCAAACTAAGTTGTCAAGAAGGCAATTACCAGAGTACCTAGGAAAAATAAGACTCAGAAAGAAGACACAGAAAGAGAAAGATGGGGTTGAGAGGGACGGAGTCCACTTGCGTCTGACTCCGCCAACTTTATTGAAGAATACCATGCCTATATATATGCTAACAGGAGTTACTAAAAATAGATCGAGGGTTTTGCTTATGTGCAGAGCTACAGATGTTTTAAATTCCCACACTTAAGATCAGTAAAGCATTAATTACCCTAGTGCCCAACATGATTAAGATCAATGGAACATTAGATAGAAAACAGGCTTCATCAATAGAACATTATCTAGATGGAATACAGGTTTCGAGCATGATGAGTTTATCAGCACCAGAAAAACAGGCAAACGGTCACTGGTTTTTTCCCTGAAGGAGACAAATGCCAGTCTATACTTTAGCAAGAAGGGGTTGCAGGACAAAGAGAGATCCTTTGTTCTCTCTTAGGGCCGTAAGGGGCCTGTATGTTCAGGCCAGCTCTCTGCAGCTCCCCCTTTTCTTTAAACTATTGGCAAATATGTCTCCCTCAGGGGAACCCGTTGTGCCTGTAAATGAGAAAACCATCTTTTGTTTATCATCTCAGAGATACATTGACAAATGCAGTGGCCAACGGTTATTTCCACAAACCCATCAGGTATTGTTAGGAGTTACCCATCTTATACCAGGATTATTGTTTCTAGTCTGACCTAGACCACACAAAGGACTTATTAGTATCAAATGTCACATCTATCACAATTTTACATTTGTAGGTAGGTAACAGTCCCATATGTTTCATCAGGTTTCCGGGGAGTGTACGGTCTTCAAATGTTGGTATATAAGTCTTTTGCTCCCAGCAAATGTCAGCAGGGGTCAGTAGCTGTCCTTTTTCAGGGGTCATCCAGAAATACTCATCCCAAGCTTGATAATAATCACCTTCAAATCGATCAGGAGCACTGGGGGAAAGCTTGATTAATTACTGCACATGCCAATGTAAGAACCACATAGGCCAGAGCAGATCGGTGTTGAGCAGTCTCAGCGGCCATCCTTCTTGCTTGTAAGATGAACTCATACATCCGCTGAGCTGTCGGGTATGCACCTCTCTGCTGTAGAGACAGCAGGCTCATTTGCTTGTTCAGTGATCTTCTCAGTCTGGCGTACCAGCCTTTCTGGGAGCCAGCACGGTGTTTCGGCATCCTATGGAAAAACATATACAAAACCCCTCCCCCAAGTTAATACTGGATCCAGAATAAATACATGAACATAAGCAACCAAAGGAAGGAACATGAGTGACATTCATCTGCCAAAGGTGATTAGGTAAGAGTCCACGAAGGTTGACACCTAGATGAGAGACTAGAAGAAAGTGACGACAAACAGAACAAGATTTAACAATTTGTCGTGCAGTTTCTCGAGGGATTTGAAATTGCAGATGAAGGGTATTGCTATTTTGATGATGTAAGGCATGAACAATATATTTACCATCTGTAAACAAATTAAAAGGCTGTAAAAGATATTGAGAACAGACTTTGTGAACCGCTGAAAGTTCGACTTCTTGAGCAGAGGTCTATCCAGTCTGCCAGGATAAAGAAGTACTATTAACCACAAAAGCAGCAATTCCATTAGAAGATCCATCAGTCAAAACAGTTAGTGCATTTTGGATAGGGGAATTGGAAACATTTTTGGGGATGATAAAAGAATGTTGACTAGCAAAATGTAAAACTTTGTCAGGAGGTAAATGATTGATAATCTGTCCTGTAAAAGAATCAAAAGCCAAAGCCCATGAATCATTAAACTGAAAAAGCCATTCCTGTTGTTCTTTAGTATAAGACACATAAATGTAAATAGGATCGGCCCCCAGCATTTCTCTGGAAAGACGTCTTCCTTTGGCTACAAGGAGGCTAATAAAATCAAAGAAAGGAGTAAGAACTTTTGAAGGTGATACAGGTAAATGGATCCAATACAAAGGGGCATCTTGATATAACACTGCCGTCGAAGTATGTTTCAAGGGAAACACATATAATCCCCATGATCGAGAAAAGTCACAATAGGTAGCAGAATGCTGAGAGAGGGCCTGTTCTACTAAGGCCAGAGCAGCTCGCCCCTCATTGTTTAGTGTTCTAGGGGAAGAAGGGTCAGTGGATCCTTTTAAAATATCAAACAAAGGCTTCAATTCTCCAGTAGTCAATTTTAGATAGGAATGGATCCAATTTATGTCCCCTAATAATTTCTGAAAGTCATTTAAAGTCTTCAGATTATCTTTTCGAATCTGAAGTTTCTGCATTCGAAAGGCTTCTCCCTCTAACCTAAACCCCAAATAATAAAACGGCGGGGATCGCTGTATTTTTTCAGAAGTAATTTGCAATCCAAATCTAGTTAATTGAAGCAATAGTAGGTCATACGCTTGCAAAAGAATACCCTCTATACAATGAGCAAGTAAAATGTCGTCCATATAATGAACGAAATAAACTTCAGGATGAGTCTTTCAAACGGGGTCAATTGCATGATCAACAAATTTTTGACAAAGTGTAGGGCTGTTAGCCATGCCCTGTGGAAGGACTTTCCCATAATATCTTCGTGCAGGCTGTTTAAAATTTGTAGAGGGAATACTAAAAGCAAAGCAATGACAATCGTTAGGATGTAGAAGTATCATGTAAAAACAATCTTTTAAATCTATAATTATTTTATAGGTTGCACGTGGTATCCCAGCAGGTGAGGGCAAGCCGGGCTGGAGTGGTCCCATAACCACCATAGTTTCAACAACTTTGCAAAGGTCTTGTAACAACCTCCACCTGCCGGACTTCTTTTTAACAACAAATATGGGGGAATTCCAAGGGGAGTTAGATGGCTCAATATGTCCTAATTGCAACTGCTCCTGTATCAATTGCTCAGCTGCAGAAATTTTCTCTTTAGTCAGGGGCCACTGATTAACCCAGACAGGTTCATCAGATTTCCAGCTGATTGGGTCTGCATGGATTACAGGAGAATCAGTAACCCCCGTTAAAAACAACCTAATCCAGATCTGGAAGGTTTAGAAATAGGCATAACTGGTTGGTAATACATTGATTATTTCTTCCTAGCCCCTGCTGGGGAAGTAACCCTTGGTTCATCATTATCTCAGAAATAATCTGATTTGGAGCAAAAATATAAACCCTCATTTATTGCATTACATCTCTTCCCCATAAATTAACCAGGAGATTAGGGAGTATGAAAAGTTGAAAATCTCCCTCATGTACTTCAGAGTCTCTCCAATGTAGGATACTGCTGCTCTGCTGTGGATTTTGAGATTGTCCTATTCCCTGTAACATGGAAAAGGCCTCCTGTTTGGGCCAATGCTGAGGCCAGTGCTCTTCAGCTATAACTGACACATCCGCCCCAGTATCTAAGATCCCTGTACATGTTTTATTTTCAATAAAAAGATCTAGTTTGGGACGCTCAGCAGAAATGGACTGCACCCAATATACGTCAGAAGAGCCAAAACCATCAGTCTTTCAGTCTCGTTTAGAAGCAGTTTTCCCCTCTAAATGAAGAGGTAGCAAAACCAGTTGTCCTATTCGTTGGTTGGTGGGAATGCTACTTATACTTGAAGGTCATGGGCCATAATTTTAAGTTCCCCCATGTAGTCTGCATCAATCACCCCTGAGGACACTGACAACCCTTTCAAAGTCCAACTACTTCTACCAATAATTAGTCCTACAGTTCCTTTTGGTAATGGCCTGAAAACTCCAGTTGGAATGGCTTGCATTCCCATATCAGGTGTTAATACTGTGTGGGTGGTGGCACACAAGTCCAATCCTGCACTGCCTGGGGTGGCTGGGAAAAGGCTTTTAATGCTGGGTCGATTAGATTTGACTGAGGCCCGGTCTGAAGTACCCCATAACATTGTTTTGGGGCCTGGGGCTGGCCCCTCACCCAGTTTACCAACTGTGGAGGAAGAGGTTTGCCTTCTATATTCATTTTTGATCTACAGTCCCTGGCCCAGTGTCTTCCTTTTTTGCACCTGGGACATACATCAGGATTCTTTGTACTATCTAAATTATTTTTCTTAGGACATTGGGCCATACGATGTCCCAGTTGTCCACATGAAAAGCAACTACAGGGAGTCCCTCCCTTTTTCACACCACCCTTGTTCTTAATCTGTTGATATAAAATTTCCTTGATAGTTTTTCCCTGGATAGCAGCAGCCATAGACAATCCCTGAAGATAGGAAGGGCCAATGTCAGCTCAAATTCTTATATAATCTGTTAAACCCCCCTTTCTTCTATAAGGTCTCAAAGCAGCCTGGCAAGCAGCATTTGCGTTTACATATGCAATCTGTTTAGTTACAATAATGCCAGCTTCTTCACCTCCAATAATTTTAGACACAGCATCAAGTAACTGAGAGAAGAAATCCTGATAAGGTTCGTCAGGTCCTTGCCTAATTTTTGATAAATCTTCAGTCTTTCTATTTGAGGCAGGGAGTTTTTTCCACGCTTTTAGTGCCACTTCATTAATCTGTGGGTAGGCTTGTTCAGGATAGTTTAACTGCTGATTAAGATCTCTAAATGCTCCTTCCCCCATTAACATGTCAAAGCTAACCAGCAGCCCATTACGGTGATTACGATTTTCAATGTTGCTGCGGACCTCGCCATATTCCGAGTAAGATATTCACCTCCTGAGAGACAGGCTCGTGCAACAGCCTTCCAGTCATTTGGGGGCAAACATTGAGATGATAGACTGTCAATTATAGCTAAAGTAAATGGCACAGTAGGCCCGTATTGGGCACAAGACTTTTTCAGCTCCTTCAACTGTTTAAAAGGCTGAGGCTCATGATACCTGCAACGATTGGCATCTTCACAAACAGGGAAGATCATAGAATATCCCTCAAGATTTTCACCCTGATCTTGGGCTGCCTTCATCGCCATTTGAAGTGGTGAAAGGACTGGCTTTTTTAGGCTAGATGAGATGTATACAGGCGCTGTTGGAATCAAAGGCGCTTCTGCAAGGGAGGGGGAAGGAGCAGAACGGGCGGCGGAAGCAGGTCAGGATCTAAACCTGCTACAACAGATGGCGATTTAGAAAGCAATGGTTTTGCTGTATCCAAAGGTAATAAGTCTAGTTGTTCTATTCTCTGAGATATGTATGTTAACATATCTTTAAGTTGAGAAAAAGGGGAGCCTTCATCTTTATTTTTGTGTTTAGTTACTACAAAGGCATCCCAATTTTCTTTATTATACTCAAAAGCCTGCTCATCTAAGTCATCCCGGGCTTCAGGGGAAAGTTCTGAATCAGAATCTTGCTCGGGAACAATAGTCTCATCATTATATTTTCTAGGACCTGGTATTATTGGGGAATCATATATGTGCTCCACTACCCTCTGAGGAGTACTCAAACATTTGGGTGTTATAAGTTTTTCTGTTTAGACATGGAAACGCCTGTAACTTTTAACATAGAAACAAAGAACTCTCTACTATTATTTTGCCCCATGAGTTTTACTCTCAACTATACCCTCTCCACCCGCAATCATCCACAATACCTGTACTCGTAGATACTTTTTTACCTCATAGATACCTTTCTACCTCCCGCGGGACAACTTTATTTCTTCAGGTGGCTGTACGCTGGAATTCGTTCCCTTCCCTGCTCGGGCGCCACTATGCCGGAGCCTGCCGGCAAACGAACTGGTCAAGAACACAATTACCAGAGTACCTAGGAAAAATAAGACTCAGAAAGAAGACTCAGAGGGAGAAAGATGGGGTTGAGAAGGACGGAGTCTGCTTGCGTCTGACTCTGCCAACTTTATTGAAGAATACTATGCCGATATATATGCTAACAGGAGATACTAAGACTAGATCAAGGGTTTTGCATACGGGCAGGGGTACAGATGTTTTAAATTCCCACACTTAAGATCAGTAAAGCATTAATTACTCTAGCGACCAACATGACTAAAATCAATAGAATATTAGATAGAAAACAGCCTTCATCAAGAGAATATTATCTAGATGGAAAATAAGTTTGGAGCGTGATGAGTTTATCAGCACCAGAAAAAAAGGCAAATGGTCACTGGTGTGGTTTTTCCCTGAAGGAGACAAATGCCCGTCTATACTTTAACAAGAAGGGGTGGCAGGAAAATGAGAGACCCTATGTTCTCTCTTAGGGCTGTAAGGGGCCTGCACGTTCAGTCCGGCTCCCTGCAACCAGAGATGTCCCCCAGCAGGACAGCACCCCACATTTCCATCTGAGCACTCTCAGCTGGTTTGAAACAACCATCTTCAACTTTGGTCCCACTCCTTCAACCAAACTCATGTGCAGGGTTTACCACGCACAGGCTAATAGTCATCATAGTTTCTCCTCATTCAAATCTTGATTCACCCAGAAGTGAAAAAGACACGTGTGCCCCAATGTTCATCACAGCACTATTTACAATAACCAGGGCAGGAAGCAATCTACACGTCCATCAGCAGACAAATGGGTAAGAAAGCTGTGGTACATAGACACAATGGAATATTGCTCAGCCATTAAACAGAACACATGTGAATCCATCCTAATGAGGTGGGTGAAACGGGAGCCTATTATACAGAGCGAAGTAAGTCAGAAAGAAAAACACCAATACACTATACTAAGGCATATATATTGAATTTAGGAAGATGGAGATGATAACCCTATATGGGAGATAGCAAAAGAGACACAGATTTACAGAACAGTCTTTTGGACTCTGTGGGAGACGGCGAGGGTGGGATGATCTGAGAGAAGAGCATTGAAACATATATATTATCATATGGGAAAGGGATAGCCAGTCCATGTTCGATGCATAAGACAGGGTGCCCAGGACTGGTTCACTGCGCTGACCCAGAGGGATTGGATGGGGAGGAAGATGTGAGCGGGAATCAGGATGGGGAATACATGTACTCCCACGGCTGATTCATATCAATGTATGGCAAAAACCACCACAATATTCTAAATAAATACCCACCAATTAAACAATAAAATAAAATAAAATATAATACAATCCTTTGATAAAAATGGCCTAATCAGTATTGATATTTTGACCTCCAAAAACTCCCTTCTTTTTCTTCCTTGCTTCCCTCCTTCATCCCCCCTCTTTCTTTCCTTTTCTTTCTGATTATACAGCTGTTAAAGTTTGCTTTCCATTTACATTTATGACAAACTCCTGGCTCTATTCCTCATGTTGTACAAAGCATCCCTGAGCTCATCTTCCACCAAACTATCACTGCATGCCCCCCACTGCCCCAACTCTCTATTGCCCCGCCCTCTTCACCTCCCTGCTGGTAACCAGCAGACACTTCTCTATACTTGTGGACCTCCATTATTATCATATTCTCTAGTTTGTGGTATGTTTACATTCGGTAAGTGATATATTAGAGTATATGTCCATCTCTGTCTGAGGTATGTTTTCTCAATATTCTACCTTCCATGTTGCTGCAAATGTCAATATTTCATTCTTTTGATGGGGCAGCTCCTTTGTATACCTTTTGAACAAATGGTACTGCCCCCGCACACACGACACAGCTCCTCAGCTAGTGTCCATTTCTGCACTCTCACAAGAAACTCCAAGTCCTCTTCCTCTTCTCCAATGGGAAGTTTGTCTCTGAAGCTCAGTCTGGAACTAGTTCTTCCCCCTACTTTCTGACAACCTGGACTTTCTGATCCCATCTCCACCTCCACAGAAGCCATCTACTTCCTTCCTCACACACTTATCCCTTCCCTGTCCTCTCTGCCCCCCACTATCAGAGAACTCGGAGAAAAACACAATTTTATAACAGCTTGATTTTATTGTATTTTCATTATTAGTATATGCAGTTGCTATAATATTCAGCATCTGTACTTTTGGCCAGTATTCAGCGGCCAGATCCCCAAGCATTTCTGAGGAGTCTAGCCATGCCCCAAAGTCACTGGCTGTCCACTGGTCCAGCTGGAATGCCAAGGGTCTCCATGGTCTCTGGGACCTCCTCTGGTTCGTTCTGATGAGCTGGAATGGCAGGAGTCTCCATGGTCTCTGAGACCACCTCTGGTTCATTCTGATTAGCTGGAAATGCAGGGGTTTCCATGGTCTCTGGGACCTCCTCTGATTCATTCTGATTAGCTGGAAAGGCAGGGGTCTCCATGGTCTCTGGGACCTCCTCTGGTTGATTCTGCATAGCTGGAAATAAGGGGTCTCCATGATCTCTGGGTACTCCTCGAATTAATTCTGATTATGTGGAATGGCAGGGGACTCCATCATCTCTGGCACCTCATCTGGTTCATTATGATTAGCTGGAAATGCAGGAGTCTCCATGGACTCTGGGACCTCCTCTGATTCATTGTGATTACCTGGAATGGCAGGGGTCACCATGGTCTCTGGGACCTCCTCTGCTTCATTCTGATTAGCTGGCAATGCAGGGGTCTCCATGATCTCTGGGAACTCCTCTGACTCATTCTGATATCGCTGGAATGGAAGGCTCTCCATGATGTCTGGGACCTCGTTGGGTTCCTCCTGATTACCTGGAATGACAGGAGTTTCCATGGTCTCTGGGACATCCTCAGGTTCCATCTGATTCAGCTGTTCATTCTCCTTGGAACCCTGGCTACAGAGCTTTGAGCATCTGATTTTCTTAAACATTTTTATGGTGGGAGTTTTCAGCGAAGTTTTCTTGGGCAGCTTTGCCAGAATGGGACTATTCACCCTCATGGTTACTCTGTTCACCTGGAGACAGGGAGCAAGAATGGCACTGGTTTAGGGAAGAGTGTGAAGACAGGTGGGAACGATGGCTTCAGGAGAAGGGGTGTGGGCAGTGAAGGGTTATGTGACAGGCAAGGACAGGGGAGGGTGTCTTCTGGAGTGGGGTCGATGGGCAAAAGGAGTTTTGTTGGGTTCAGTTCACCTTGACACTTTTTTCTGAACCTCAATTGATAGGAGGTCTAAATCTTCTCCGGGGTAAGAGGAGGTGGGTGTTCCATAACTACTTTGGAGCTTTGTGGCTTCCCAGTCACCTCAGTCATTTGGAAGACTCACAGTGGCTTTCTCAGAGCCCCTGAGCACCCCTATATGGACCCGTTCCCATGGAGCCTTCCCCTCATGCTTTATGAAGTCAGCAAGACTCTTCCCCAGCCATTGGTGGCCCTGGGTGAGCTTTGACATCAAAAAGCCCCATCCTGATATGTCTAAAGGAAAGGGAGCAATTCAGATGATTTCCTGGGAGAAATGAGGCATCAGTAATGCCCTCAAGAGGCCTTCAAACTCACTTGCCACCCTCACCTCTATGTCAACGCTGATGGGTCACAGAGCAGGCAGAGTGCAACTCCTCTGAACCTTGCCCCACAGCCACACTCCTCAGGCATTCATTCTATTCTCTCTCAGCTTTCACCATTATCTAGCTTTTCATATCCTGCCTAAACTACCTCCATGACAACTAGGTTGTGTTAAAGTGTCTTTGGAGGCAAGAATCATTGCTCGTTCATCCTGCAATGTGGTCTTAATGCACCTTGAAGCCCATTGAATTCTGGGCCAGCTGACAAAAATCTTTCCGTCTCACCTGCTTTTCTCAGTGATCACAGAGCTCGCCTCTGTTTTCTGGTCTCGAGTCAGAAACCATTGTCTTCACACTGTGAGAATGCAATGAATACACTTGCCCTTGCTCCACATGGAGCTGTCTCGTTTCAAGTCTAGTACTCAGGGTCATCTCACTAGAAGTACTACCCAGGCTTGGCTTTGAACAGGGTGATGGGGAAGGGGCAGAGAAATGCATGTTTCAGGCTGTGCTGGGGATCCCATACAGGAAATGCCCACCTGCGGCTGAATAGTATTCCCAGCAAGGGGTGGAGCTTGCCCAGAGCTGTGTGAGCCTTGTGTGCAAAATTCTTCTCAACTCGTGCCCTCACAAATCTCTTTTCTCATCTTGTTTTCTTGATGAAAGCTTCCTTGGAGCTTACCTCACAGGCAAAACCAAGGTGGAATTCATTTCCATGAGCAGCTGCCACAAGGTTCCAGCTTCTTGGACGAAACACTGTGTCATCCTGTCCTGTGCATCTAGTTCTCATGATCTCTCATTGAGCTGGTTCGCTCTGGAGGAAAGCAGAATGGATTGTGTGCTCCACCTCAGTCCTCGTTTTTCCAATTGACACGTAGGGTCAACCAGCCTGAGGTGCACCCCTGGGGACAGTTTGTTGGCTGAGTGGGTCTTCCTGGGTTTCCTGTGAAGTGTTCACATCCTGTTGTCCCTTTGTTGATTACTCACCCAGGGTCCATCACACTGGGGAACATTTTAAGAGGTAGAAAAAGTTTGCCGTAAACAAACCCAAAAGTTGACTCTTAGATTTGTTAGAAGATCCTAAAACCTGATAGAAAAATGGGCAAGAGGCACGAGCCAACACATAATAAGAAAGATGTGTCAGTGGCCTTTAAATTTATGAAGACATGTTTAAAGACATGAGCAGCCAATTCACAGGAAGAGTATGGAACTAGCCCCAAACCATGGTAAGAACTTATTAAATCTAACAAAGGTATGACAAATCATACTAAAATTCCCTTGAGAACTGAAACTCAGGCAGTATTGGCATACACATTAGTAACTGCAGACAGAAACATTAGGATACTTGATATAAATGTGTTTTGTGTGTTCTAAAAATAAGGAGTGTCATGGAAATCCTGAAATAGATCACTTTTGATCTTACAGATATAAAAAACATAGTGTTAGATGAAGCCCATTTTCCCTTCCTGATGGCTCAGATAGTAATAAAAAACAGAAAACCCACCTACAACATGGGAGACCAGTTTTCAATCCCCGTGTTGTGAAGATCCCCTGGAGGGAGGAATGGCAGCCCGCTCCAGTATGCTTGCCTGGAGAATCCCCATAGACAGAGGAGCATGGCGGGCTACACTCCATGGGGTGACAAATAATTGGACATGGCTGAACACTGAAGCACAGCACAGCGCAGCACATTCAATGTTTGTGAAAGAAATTCAGGTATGGAGGAAAGTGGGAGAAAGTGAAACAAGGGAAATGAAAGGAAGTAAAGAAAACCCTCCATTGCTGGTGAGAACAGAGCAACCAGAAATGTCCCCCAGCAGGACAGCACCCCACATGTCCATCTGAGCACTCTCAGCCGGTTTGAAACCACCATCTCCAACTTTGGTCCCACTCCTTCAACCAACCCTTCATGTGCAGGGTTTGCAACTAACAGGATAATAGTCATCATGTTTTCACCTCATTCAAATCCTGACACACCCAGAAGTGAAAAAGACACGTGTGCCCCAATGTTCATCACAGCACTGTTTACGGTAACCAGGGCATGGAAGCAACCTAGATGTCCATCAGCAGACAAATGGGTAAGAAAGTTGTGGTACATAGACACAATGGAATATTGCTCAGCCATTAAAAAGAACACATGTGAATCCATTCTAATGCGGTGCATGAAAATGGAGCCTATTATGCAGAGCGAAGTAAGTCAGGGGAAAAAAAAATACACAATATATATATACTAAGGCATATATATTGAATTTAGGAAGATGGAGAGGATAACCCTACATAGGAGACAGCAAAAGAGACACTGATTTACAGAACAGTTTTTGGACTCTGTGGGAGAGAGCGAGGGTGGAATGTTCTGAGAGAATAGCATTGAAACAAGTATATTGTCATATGGAAAGGAATATACAGTCCATGTTCGATGCATAAGACAGGGTGCCCAGGACTGGTTCACTGGGCTGACCCAGAGGGATTGGATTGGGAGGAAGAGGTGAAGGGGAATCAGGATGGGGTATACTCTCATGGCTGATTCGTGTCAATTTATGGCAAAAACCACAATACTGTAAAATAAATACCCACCAAATAAAATAAATAAAATAAAATAGTATAGAATCCTTTGATATAAAGGGCCTAATCAGTGTTGACTTTTTGACCTCCAAAAACGCCATTCTTTTCCTTCCTTTCTTTCCTCTTTCCTCCTCCTCCTTTCTTTCCTTTTCTTTCTGATTATACAATTGTTAAAGCTTGCTTTCCATTTATAGTTATGACAAAGTCCTGGCTCTATTCCACATGTTATACAATGCATTCCTGAGCTCACCTTCCACCTAATTATCACTGCATGTCTCCCACTCACCCACCTCTGTACTGCCCTGCCCTCTTCCCCTCCCCACTGGTAACCAGTAGACGCTTCTCTATACTTGTGGACCTCCATTATTATCATATTCTCTACTTTGCAGTATGTTTACATTCCATAAGAGTTATCATACAGTATTGGTCAATCTCTGTCTGAATTATTTTACTCAATATTCCACCTTCCATGTTGCTGTAAATGTCAATATTCCATTATTTTGATAAGCAGCTCCTTTGTATGCATTTTGAACAAATGGCACTTCCCCCCCCAACACATGGCACAGCTCCCCAGCTAAGTGTTCATCCCTGCACTCACACAGAGAAACTCCAAGTCCTCTTCCTCTTCTCCCATGGGAAGTGTGTCTTTGAAGCTCAGTCTGGAACCAGTTCTTCCCCCTACTTTCTGGCAACCTGGACCTTCTGGTCCCATCTCCAACTCCAGAGAAGGCATCTCCCTCCCTCCTCACACACTTATCCCTTAGCTGACCTCTCTCCCCCCCACTATCAGACAATTCAGAGAGAAACATAATTTCACATCAGCTTTATTTTATTTTATTTTCATTATTAGTGTATGCAGTTGCTATAATATTAAGTATCTGTACTTTTGGCCAGTAGTCAGCGGCAGACCCCCAAGCCCTTCTGACGTGTCTAGCCATTCCCCGAATTCACTGGCTGTCCACTGGTCCAGCTGGAATAGCAGGGGTCTCCATGGTCTATGGGACCTCCTCGTGTTCATTCTGATTAGCTGGAAATGCAGGGGTCTCCATAGTCTCTGGGACCTCCTCTGATCCATTCTGATTAGCTGGAATGGTAGGGGTCTCCATGGTGTCTGGGACCTCCTCTCGTTCCTTCTGATTACCTGGAATGGCAGGGGTCTCCATGGTCTCTGGGACCTCCTCTGGTTCTTTCTGATTCAGCTGATCATTCGCTTGGAAATCTGGCTAAAGAGCTTTGAGCATCTGATTTTTTTAAGCATTTTTGTGGTGCGAGTTCTCAGAGAAGTTTTCTTGGGCAGCTTTGCTGAAATGGGATTATTCACACTCACGGTTACCCTGGGCACCTGGAGAAAACAAGACAGGGAGCATGAATAGCACTGGTTTAGGGAAGAGTGTGAAGACAGGTGGAAGCAATAGCTTCATGAGAAGTGGTGTGGGCAGAGAAGGGTTATGTGCAAGGCAATGATAGGGGAGGGTGTCTTCTGGGGTGGGGTCGATGGGCAAGAGGAATTTGGCTGGGTTCAGTTCACCTTGACATTTTTTTTGTGGACCTCAATTGATAGGAAGTCTTCATTTTATCCTGGGTAAGAGGACGTGGGTGTTCCAAAACTACTCTGGAGCCTTAGGGCTTTCCAGTCACCTCAGTCATTGGAGAACTCACAGTGGTCTGTTCAGAGCCCCTGAGCAACCCTATATATACCCGTCCCCATGGAGCCTCACCCTCATGCTATGAGGTCAGCAGGTCTCTTCCCCAGCCAATGGTGGCCCTGGGTGAGCTTTGACATCACAAAGCCCCATCCGGACATGTCTATTGGAGGATGGGGAGCAATTCACATGGTTTTCTGGGAGAAATGAGGCATTTGTAATGCCCTCAAGAGGACTTCAAATTCACCTGTCACCCTCAACGCTATGTCACTTCTGATGGGTCACACAACAGGCAGAGTGTCTCTCCTCCAAACCTTGCCCCACAGCCACACTCCTCAGGCATTCATTCTGTTCTCTCTCAGCTTTCACCATTACCTAGCTTTTCAAATCTTGCCTAAACTCCCTGCATGAGAATTAGTTTGTGCTTAAGTGTCAGTGGAAGCAAGAATCATTGCTCGTTTGTCCTGCAATGTGGTTTCAATGCACCTTGAAGCCCATTGAATTCTGGCCAGCAGACAGAAAGCTTTTCATCCCTCCTACTTGTCTCAGTGTTCCCGGAGCTCGCCTCCATTTTCTGGGCTCCAGTCGGAAACCCTTGTCTTTAGGCTGTGAGAATGCAGTGAATACATTTGCCCTTGCTCCACCAGGAGCTGTCTCATTTCAAGTCTAGGACTCTGGGTCACCTCACTAGAAGTACTACCCAGGCTTGGCTTTGAACAGGGTGATTGAGAAGGGGCAGAGAAATGCATGCATCAGGTTGTGCTGGAGGAGCCCATGCAGGAAATGCCCACCTGAGGCTGATTAGTATTCCCAGTATGGGGTGGAGCTTGCCCAGAGCTGTGTGAGCCTTGTGTGCAAAATTCTTCTCAACTCGTGCCCTCACAAATCTCTTTTCTCATCTTGTTTTCTTGATGAAAGCTCCCTTGGAGCTTACCTCACAGGCAAAACCAAGGTGGAATTCATTTCCATGAGCAGCTGCCACAAGGTTCCAGCTTCTTGGACGAAACACTGTGTCATCCTGTCCTGTGCATCTAGTTCTCATGATCTCTCATTGAGCTGGTTCGCTCTGGAGGAAAGCAGAATGGATTGTGTGCTCCACCTCAGTCCTCGTTTTTCCAATTGACACGTAGGGTCAACCAGCCTGAGGTGCACCCCTGGGGACAGTTTGTTGGCTGAGTGGGTCTTCCTGGGTTTCCTGTGAAGTGTTCACATCCTGTTGTCCCTTTGTTGATTACTCACCCAGGGTCCATCACACTGGGGAACATTTTAAGAGGTAGAAAAAGTTCGCCGTAAACAAACCCAAAAGTTGACTCTTAGAATTGTTAGAAGATCCTAAAACCTGATAGAAAAATGGGCAAGAGGCACGAGCCAACACTTTATAAGAAAGATGTGTCAGTGGCCTTTAAATTTATGAAGACATGTTTAAAGACATGAGCAGCCAATTCACAAGAAGAGTATGGATCTAGCCCCGAACCACGTTAAGAACTTTTCAATCTAATGAAGGTATGACAAATCATACTAAAATTCCCTTGAGAACTGAAACTCAGGCAGTATTGGCATACACATTAGTAACTGCAGACAGAAACATTAGGATACTTGATATAAATGTGTTTTGTGTGTTCTAAAAATAAGGAGTGTCATGGAATTCATAAAATAGACCGCTTTTGATCTTACAGATATGAAAAACATAGTGTGACATGAAGCCCATTTTAAGGGTTTCCTGATGATTCAGATAGTAATAAAAAATAAAAAATAAAACCACCTGCAACATGGGAGACCTGGATTCAATTCCCGGGTTGGGAAGATCCCCTGGAGGGAGGAATAGCAGCCCGCTCTGGTATGCTTGCCTGGAGAATCCCCATGGACAGAGGAGCATGGCGTGCTACACTCCATGGTGTCATAAAGATTTGGACATGGCTGAACATGGAAGCACAGCACAGTGCAGCACATTGAATGTTTGTGAAAGAAACTCAGGTGTGGAAGAAAGAGGGAGAAAGGGAAACAAGGGAAATGAAAGGAAGGAAAGAAAACCCTCCATTGCTGGTGAGAACAGAGCAACCAGAAATGTCCCCAAGCCAGACATCAGCTAACATATCCATCTGAGCACTCTCAGCCGGTTTGAAACAACCATCTCCAACTTTGGTCCCACTCCTTCAACCAAACTCATGTGCAGGGTTTGCAACTAACAGGATAATAGTCATCATGTTTTCTCCTCATTCAAATCCTGACACACCCAGAAGTGAAAAAGACACGTGTGCCCCAATGTTCATCACAGCACTGTTTACGGTAACCAGGGCATGGAAGCAACCTAGATGTCCATCAGCAGACAAATGGGTAAGAAAGTTGTGGCACATAGACACAATGGAATATTGCTCAGCCATTAAAAAGAACACATGTGAATCCATTCTAATGAGGTGCATGAAACTAGAGCCTATTATGCAGAGCGAAGTAAGTCAGAAAAAAAAAAAAAATACGGTATACTAAGGCATATATGTTGCATTTAGGAAGATGGAGATGATAACCCTACATAGGAGACAGCAAATCTAGAGACACTGATTTACAGAACAGTTTTTGGACTCTGTGGGAGACGGCGAGGGTGGAATGATCTGACAGAATAGCATTGAAACAAGTATATTGTCATATGTGAAAGGAATATCCAGTCCATTTTCTATGCATAAGACAGGGTGCCCAGGACTAGTTCACTGGGCTGACCCAGAGTGATTGGATTGGGAGGAAGACGGGAGGGGGAATCAGGATGTGGTATACTGTCATGGCTGATTCGTGTCAGTTTATTGCAAAACCACCACAATATTGTAAAGTAAATACCCATCTATTAAAATAAATAAAATAAAATAGAATAGAATCCTTTGATATAAAGGGCCTAATCCGTATTGACTTTTTGACCTCCAAAAATGCACTTCTTTTCCTTCCTTTCTTCCATTCTTCCTCCCCCCTCTTTCTTTCCTTTTCTTTCTAATTATACAATTGTTAAAGTTTGCTTTCCATTTATACTTATGACAAAGACCTGGCTCTATTCCACATTTTGTACAATGCATCCCTGAGCTCACCTTCCACCTAACTATCACTGCGTATCTCCCACTCACCCACCTCTGTACTGCCCTGCCCTCTTCAGCTTCCCGCTGGTAACCAGTAGATGCTTCTCTATATTTGTGCACCTCCATTATTTTCATATTCTCTACTTTGCGGTATGTTTACATTCTATAAGTGATATCATACAGTATTTGTCAATCTCTCTCTGAGTTATTTTACTCAATATTCTACTTTCCATGTTGCTCCAAATGTCAATATTCCATTCTTTTGATGAGCAGCTCCTTTGTATGCTCTTTGAACAACTGGCACTGCCCCCCCACAAAGTGTTCGTCTCTGCACTCGCACAGAGAAACTCCAAGTCCTCCTCCTCTTCTCTCATGGGAAGTTTGTCTTTGAAGCTCAGTCTGGAACCAGTTTTCCCCCCTACTTTCTGGCAACCTGGACCTTCTGGTCCCATCTCCAAGTCCACAGAAGCCATCTCCCTCTCTCCTCACACACTTATCCCTTCCCTTCCCTCTGTGGTCTCGACTATCAGAGAATTCAGAGACAAACAAAATTTCAATCAGCTGATTTTATTTTATATTCGTTATTAGTGTATGCAGTTGCTATAATATTCAGCATCTGTACTTTTGACCAGTACTCAGCGCCCAGACCCCAAGCCTTTCTGAGGTGTCTAGTCATGCCTCGAAGTCACTTGCTTCCACTCATCCAGTTGGAATGGCAGATGTCTCCATGGTTTCTGAAACTCCTCTGGTTCATTGTGATTAGCTGTAAATGAAGGGGTCTCCATGGTCTCTGGGAACTTCTCTGGTTCTTTCTGATTCAGCTGTTCATTTGCCTTGGAACTCTGGCTACATAGCTTTGAGCATCTGATTTTCTAAGCTTTTTTGTGATGGGAATTCTCAGAGAAGTTTTCTTGGGCAGCTTTGCCGGAATGGGATTATTCACCCTCACCGTTAGCCTGGACACCTGGAGAAAACAAGACAGGGAACAAGAATATCACTGGTTTAGGGAATAGTGTGAAGACAGGTCTGAACAATGGCTTCAGGAGAAGGGGTGTGGGGAGAGAAGGGTTATGTGCCAGACAAGGACAGGGGAGCATGTCTTCTGGGGTGGGGTCGATGGGCACGAGGAGTTTGGCTGGGTTCATTCACCATGACATTTTTTTCTGGACCTCAATTGATAGGACGTCTTCAGCTTCTCCTGGGTAACAGGAGGTAGTGCTCCATTACTACTCTGTAGCCTTGTGGCTTCCCAGTAACCTCAGTCATTTGGAAGACTCACAGTGCTCTGCTCAGTGCCCCGTGCATCCTTATATATTCCCGTCCCCATGGAGCCTCACCCTCATGCTTTATGAGGTCAGAAAGTCTCTTCCACAGCCAGTGGTGGTCCTGGGTGAGCTCTGACATCACAAAGCCACATCCTGACATGTCAAGTGGAGGATGGGAAGCAATTCAGATGATTTGCTGGAAGAAATGAGGCATTTGTAATGCCCTCAAGAGGCCTCCAAACTCACCTGCCACACTCACCTCTATGTCAAATCTGATGGTTCACACAGCAGGCAGAGTCCATCTCCTCCAAACCTTGCCCCACAGCCACACTCCTCGGGCATGCATACTGTTCTTTCTCAGCTTTCACCATTATCTAGCTTTTCATATCTTGCCTAAACTTCCTCCATGACAATTACATTGTGTTTAAGTGTCTGTGGAAGCGAGAATCATTGATCGTTCGTCCTGCAATGTGGTCTTAAAGCACCTTGAAGCCCATTGAATTCTGGGCCACCGAGAGAAACCTTTCCATCCCGCCTTCTTGTCTCAGTGTTCCCGGAACACACCTCGTTTTTCTGGTCTCTAGTCGGAAACCCTTGTCTTCAAGCTTTAGCATGCAGTGAATACACTTGATCTTGCTCCACATGGAGCTGTCTCGTTTCAAGTCTAGGACTCAGGATTATCTAACTAGGAGTACTACCCAGGCTTTGCTTTGAACAGGTTGATGAGGAAAGGGCAGAGAAATGCATGTTTCAGGTTGTGCTGAGGGATACCCTGCACAAAATGCCCACCTGCGGCTGATTAGTACTACCAGCAAGGGGTGGAGCTTGCCCAGAACTGTGTGAGCCTTGTGTGCAAAGGTCTTCTCAAAACTTGCCCTCACAAATCTTTTGCTCATCTTCTTCTCTTGCTGGAAGCTCCCTTGGAGCTTACCTCACAGCCAAAACCAAGGTGGAATTCATATCCATGTGCAGCTGTCAAAAACTTCCAGCTTCTTGGATGAAACACTGAGTCATCCTGTCCTGTGCATCTAGTTCCCATGGTGTCTCATTGAGCTGGTTGGCTCTGGAGGAAAGGGGAATTTTGTGTGCTCCACCTCATTCCTCATTTTTCTAATTGACTTGTAGGGTCAACCAGCCTGAGGTTCACCCCTGGGGACAGTTTGTTGGCTTACTGTGTCTTTCTGGCTTTCCTGTGAAGTGTTCACATCCTGTTGTGCTTTTGTTGCTTATTAACCCAGGGTCCGTTACACTGCTGAACATTTTAAGAGGTAGAAAAAGCAGGCCATAAACAAACACAATAGATGACTCGTAAAATTGTTAGAAGATCTTAAAACCTGATAGAAAAATGGGCAAGAGGCACGAGACGAGGATTATAAGGAAGATGTATCACTGGCCTTTAAATTTATGAAGACATGTTTAAAGACATGAGCAGCCAATTCACAAGAAGAGCATGGAACTAACCCCGAAACACGTTAAGAACATATTAAATCTAACGAAGGTAAGACAAATCTTAATAAATGCCCTTGAGAACTGAAACTCAGGCAGAAGTGGCATAGATTTTAGTAATTGCAGACAAAGACATTAGGATACTTGGATGAAATGTGTTTTGTATGTTATAAAAATAAGGAGAGTCATGGAAATCATAAAATATACCCCATTTCATCTAATAGATATGAAAAACATAGTGTCAGATGAAGCCCATTTTAACGGTCTCCTGATGGCTCAGATAGTAATAAAAAAAAAAAAAAAACCCACCTGCAACATGGGAGACCAGTATTCAATCCCTGGGTTTTGAAGATCCTCTGGAGGGGGGGAATGGCAGCCTGCTCCAGTATGCTTGTCTGGAGAATCCCCATGGACAGAGGATCCTGGCGGGCTACAGTCCATTGGGTCACAAAGAGTTGGACAAGGCTGAACAAAGAAGAACAGCACAGTGCAGCACATTGAATGTTGGTAAAAAGAAATTCAGTTAAGGAGGAAACGGGGAGAAAGGGAAACAAGGGAAATAAAAGGAAGGAAAGAAAATCCTCCATTCCTGGTGAGAACAGAGCAACCAGAGATGTCCCCTAGCAGGAGAGCACCACACATGTCGATCTGAGCACTCTCAGCTGGTTTGAAACAACCATCTCCAACTTTTGTCCCACTCCTTCAACCTATCTCATGTGCAGGGTTTACCACTGACAGGCTAATAGTCATCATGTTTTCTCCTCATTCAAATCCTGATTCACCCAGAAGTGACCAAGACACGTGTTCCCCAATGTTCATCACAGCATTGTTTACAATAACCAGGGCATGGAAGCAACCTAGATGTCCATCAGCAGACAAATGGGTAAGAATGCTGTGGTACATAGACACAATAAAATATTGCGCAGCCCTTGAGAAGAACACATGTTAATCCATTCTAATGAGTTGGATGAAACTGGAGCCTATTATACACAGTGAATTCAGTCAGAAAGAAAAGCACCAATACACTATATTAAGACATATATATTGAATTTAGGAAGATGGTCATGATAACCCTATATGGGAGACAGCAAAAGAGACACAGATTTACAGAACAGTCTTTTGGACTCTGTGGGAGATGGCGAGGGTTGGATGATCTGAGAGAGGAGCATTGAATCATGTATATTATCACATGTGAAATTGATAGCCAGTCCATGTTCGATGCATAAGACAGGGTGCCCATGACTGCTTCACTGGGCTGACCCAGAAGGAGTGCATTGGGAGGAAGATTTCAGGGTGAATCAGGATGGGGAATACATGGACTCCCATGGCTGATTCATGTCAATGTATGGCAAAAACCACCACAATATTGTAAATAAATACCCATCAATTAAAATAAATAAAATAAAATAAAATAAAACACATTCCTTTGCCAAAAAGGGCCTAAGCAGTGTTGGCTTCTTGACCTCCAAAAACGCCCTTCTTTTCCGAGCTTTCTTCCCTCCTTACTCCCCCCTTTCTTTCCTTTTCTTTCTGATTATACAACTGTTAAAGCTTGCTTTCCATTTATAGTTATGACAAAGTCCTGGCTCTATTCCCCATGTTGTACAATGCATCCCTGAGCTCATCTTCCACCTAACAACCACTGCGTGCCTCCTACCCCCCCACCTCTGTATTGCCCCCCCCTTCCCCTCCCTGCTGGTAACCAGTAGATGCTTCTCTATATTTGTGCACCTCCATTTTTATCATATTCTCTACACTGTGGTATGTTTACATTCTGTAAGTGATATCATACAGTATTTGTCAATCTCTGTCTGAGTCATTTTACTCAATATTCTATCTTCCGTGTTGCTGCAAATGTCAATATTCCATTCTTTTGTTGGGGCAGCTCCTTTGTATGCCTTTTGAACAAGTGGCACTGCCCCCTCCCACACGAGACAGATCCCCAGCTAAGTGTCCGTCTCTGCTCTCGCACAGAGAAACTCCAAGTCCTCTTCCTCTTCTCCCATGGGAAGTGTGTCTTTAAATCTCAATATGGAACGAGTTCTTCCCCCTAGTTTGTGGCAACCTGGACCTTCTAGTCCCATCTCCAACTGCATAGAACCCATCTCCCTTCATCCTCACACACTAATCCTTCCCTGCCCTTTGTTCTCCCCACTATCAGCAAACTCAGAGACAAACATAATTTCACATCAGCTTGATTTTATTTTATTTTTGTTATTAGTGTATGCAGTGGCTATAATATTCAGCATCTGTACTTTTGGCCAGTACTCACCGCCCACACACCCAAGCATTTCTGAGTTGTCTAGCCATGCCCCGAAATCACTGGCTTTCCACTGGTCCAGCTGGAATGGCAGGGGTCTCCATGGTCTCTGGGACTTCCTCTTGATCGTTCAGATTAGCTAGAATGGCAGGATTCTCCATGGTCTCTGGGACCTCCTCTGGTTCGTTCTGATTAGCTGGAGTGGCAGGGGTCTCCATGGTCTCTGGGACTTCCTCTGGTTCGTTCAGATTAGCTGGAATGGCGGGATTCTCCATGGTCTCTGGGACCTCCTCTGGTTCGTTCTGATTAGCTATAGTGGCAAGGGTCCCCATGGTCTCTGGGATCTCCTCTGATTCATTCTTATCAGCTGGAATGGCAGCGGTCTCCATGGTCTTCTGGACCTCCTCTGGTTCATTCTGATTAGCTGGCAATGCCGGGGTCTCCATGGTCTCTGGGACCTCCTGTGATTCATTCTGATTAGCTAAAATGGCTGGGGTCTCCATGGTCTCTGGGACTTCCTCTTGTTCGTTCAGATTAGCTGGAATGGCAGGATTCTCCATGGTCTCTGGGACCTCCTCTGGTTCATTCTGATTAGCTGGAGTGGCAGGGGTCTCCATGGTCTCTGGGAACTCCTCTGGTTCGTTCAGATTAGCTGGAATGGCAGGATTCTCCATGGTCTCTGGGACCTCCTCTGGTTCATTCTGATTAGCTGGAGTGGCAGGGGTCCCCATGGTCTCTGGGATCTCCTCTGATTAATTCTTATCAGCTGGAATGGCAGCGGTCTCCATGGTCTGTTGGACCTCCTCTGGTTCATTCTGATTAGCTGGCAATGCCGGGGTCTCCATGGTCTATGGGACCTCCTGTGTTTCATTCTGATTAGCTGAAATGGCTGGGGTCTCCATGGTCTCTGGGATCTCCTCTGGTTCCTTCTGATTCAGCTGTTCGTTCGCCTTGGAACTCTGGCTACAGAGCTTTGAGCATCTGATTTTCTGAAGCTTTTTTTGTGGTGGGAGTTTTCAGAGAAGTTTTCTTCGGCAGATTTGCTGGAATGGGATTATTCACTGTCACGGTTACCCTGGCCACCTGAAGAAAAAAACAAAGGGAGCAAGAATGACACTGGTTTAGGGAAGAGTGTGAAAACAGGTGGGAACGTTGGCTTCAGGAGAAGGGGTGTGGGCAGAGAATGGTTATGTGCCAGGCAAGGACATGTCAGGGTGTCTTCTGGGGTGGGACCAATGGGCTAGAGGACTTTGGCTTGGTTCAGTTCACCTTGACATATTTTCTGGACCTTAATTGATAGGAGGTGTTCATCTTCTCCTGGCTAACTGAAGCTGGGTGTTCCATAACTACTCTGGAGCCTTGTGGCTTCCCAGACACCTCAGTCATTTGGAGAACTCACAGTGGTCTGCTCAGATGCCCTGAGCCAGCCTATATATACCCGTCCCCATGGAGCTTCATCCTCATGCTTTATGAGGTCCGCAAGTCTCTTCTCCAGGCAATGCTGGCCCTGGGTGAGCTTTGACATCACAAAGCCCCATCCTGACATGTCTAGTGGAGGATGGGGAGCAATTCAGATGATTTGCTGGGAGAAATGGGGCATTAGTAATGCCCTCAAGAGGCCTCCAAACTCACCTGCCACCGTCACCTCTATATCAATTCTGATGGTTCACACCGTAGCCAGAGTGCATCTCCTCCCAACCTTGCCCCAAAGCCACACTCCTCGGGCATTCATTCTGTTCTCTCTCAGCTTTCACCATTATTCTAGCTTTTCATACCTTGCCTAAACTCCCTCCATGACAACTATGTTGTGTTTAAGTGTCTATGGTAGCGAGAATCATTGCCCGTTCGTCCTGCAATGTGGTCTTAATGCACCTTGAAGCCCATTGAATTCTGGGCCAGCCGACAGAAACCTTTCTATCCCGCCTCCTTGTCTCAATGTTGCCAGAGCTCGCCTCCATTTTCTTGCCTCCAGTCGGAAACCCTTGTCTTCATTCTGTGAGAATGCAGTGAATACACTTGCCCTTTCTCCACAAGGAGCTGTCTCGTTTCAGGTCTAGGACTCAGGGTCACCTCACTAGGAGTACTCCCCAGGCTTGCGTTTGACTAGGTGATGGGGAAAGTGTGGAGAAATGCGTGTTTCAGGCTGCTCTGGGGGATCCCATGCAGGAAATGCCCACCTGCGGCTGATTACTATTCGCAGTAAGGGTTGGAGCTTGCCCAGACCTGTGTGAGCCTTGTGTGCAAACGTCTTCTCAACATGTGCCCTCACAAATCTCTCTTCTCATCTTGTTTTCTTGCTGAAAGCTCCCTTGGAGCTTACCTCACAGCCAAACCAAGGTGGAATTCATTTCCATGACCAGCTGCTACAAGCTTCCAGCTTCTTGGATGAAACACTGAGTCATCCTGTCCTGTGCATCTAGTTCCCATGGTCTCTCGTTGAGCTGCTTGGCTCTGGAGGAAAGGGGAATTGATTGTGTGCTGCACCTCTGTCCTCGTTTTTCCAGTTGACTAGTAGGTTCAACCACCCTGAGGTGCACCCCTGGGGACAGTGTGTAGGCTTAGTCGGTCTTCCTGGGTTTCCTGTGCAGTGTTCACATCGTGTTGTCCATTTGTTGCTTACACAAGGGTCCATCACACTGCTGAACAATTGAAGAGGTAGAAAAAGCACATCGTAGTAGGGTCCTTTGATAAAAAGGGCCTAATCAGTATTGACTTTTTGACCTCCAAAACCATCATTCTTTTCCTACCTTTCTTCCTTACTTCCTCCTCCCCCTTTCTTTTTCTTTGTGATTATACAACTGTAAAAGCTTGCTTGCCGTTTATAGTTATGTCAAAGTCCTGGCTCTATTCCCCATGTTGTACAATGCATCCCTGAGCTCATCTTCCACCAAACTATCACTGTGAGCCTCCCACTCCCCCACCTCTGTATTGCCCCTCCTTCTTCCCCTCACAGCTGGTAACGAGTAGATGCTTCTCTATATTTGTGCACCTCCATTATTATCATATTCTCTACTTTGCAGTATGTTTACATTCTATAAGTGATATCATACAGTATTTGTCAATCTCTGTCTGAGATATTTTACTCAATAATCTACCTTCCATGTTGCTGCAAATGTCATTATTCCATTCTTTTGATGGGGGAGCTCCTTTGTATGCCTTTTGAACAAATGGCACTGCCCCCTCCCCCACATGACACAGCTCCCCAGCTAAGTGTCCATCTCTGCACTCACAGAGAGAACCTCCAAGTCCTCTTCCTCATCTCCCATGGGAAGTATGTTTGAAGCACAGTCTGGAACAAATTCTTCCTCCTACTTTCTGGCTACTTGGACTTCTGGTCCCATTTCCAACTCCACAGAGACTTTTCCCTTTCTCCTCACATACTAATCCCTTCCCTGACCTCTCTGCCCCCCACTATCAGAGAACTCAGAGAAAAACATAATTTCAAATCAGCTGATTTTATTTTATTTTCGTTATTAGTGTATGTAGTTGCTATAATATTCAGCATCTGTACTTTTGGCCAGTAATCAGCGGCCAGACCCCCAAGCATTTCTGAGGTATCAAGCCATGGCCCGAAGTCACTGGCTGCCGTCCAGCTGCAGTGGCAGGGGTCTCCATGGTCTCTGGGACCTCCTCCGGTTCATTCTGATTAGCTGCAAATGCAGGGGATCTGCCTGGCCTCTGGGACCTCCTCTGCTTCATTCTGCTTAGTGGAATGGCAGGGGTCTCCATGCTCTCTGGACCTCCTCTGTTTCATCTGATTAGCTGGAAATGCAGGGGTCTCCTTGGTCTCTGGGACCTCCTCTGATTCATTCTGATTAGCTGGAATGGCAGCGGTCTCCATTGTCTCTGGGGCTTCCTCAGGTTCCTTCTGATTCAGCTGTTCATTCACCTTGGAATTCTGGCTATAGAGCTTGAGCATCTGATTTTCTTAAGCTTTTTTGTGGTGGGAGTTTTCGGAAATGTTTTCTTGGGAAGCTTTGCCGAAATGGGGTTATTCACCCTCACGGTTACCCTGGCCACATGGAGAAAAAAAGACAGGGAGCAAGAAATGCACTGCTTTAGGGAAGACAGGTGGGAACCATGCCTTCAGGAGAATGGGTGTGGGCAGAGAAGGAATAAGTGCCATGCAAGGACAATGGAGGGTGTCTTCTGGGATGAGGTCGATGGACAGAGGAGTTTGCCTGGGTTCAGGTCACCTTGACATTTTTTTCTGGACCTCAATTCATAGCAGGTCTTCATCTTCTCCTGGGTAACAGGAGGTGGGTGCTCCATAACTACTCTGGACCTTGTGGCTCCCCAAGCACCTCAGTCATTTGGAGGACTCACAGTGGTCTGCTCAGAGCTCCTGAGCACCCCTATAAATATTCATCCCCCTGGAGCGTCACTCTCATGCTTTATGAGGTCATCAAGTCTCATCCCCAGGCCATGGTGGCCCTGGGTGAGCTTTGACATCACAAATCCCCATCCTGCTATGTCTACCAGAGGATGGGGATCAAATCAGATGATTTGCTGTGAGAAATAAGTCATTAGTAATGCCGTCAAGAGGCCTCAAAACTCACCTGCCACCCTCACCTCTATGTCAACTCTGATGGGTCACACAGCAGGCAGAGTGCATCTACTCCCAACCTTGCCCCACAGCCACAACCTCGGGCATTCATTCTGTTCTCTCTCAGCTTTCACCATTATCTAGCTTTTCATATCTTGCCTAAACTAGCTCCATTACAACTAGTTTCTGTTTAAGTGTCTGTAGAAGCGAAAATCACACCACGTTCCTCCTTCAAAGTGGTCTTAATGCAACTTGAAGCCCACTGAATTCTGTGCCAGCCGACAGAATCCTTTCCATCCCGCCTCCTGTCTCAGTGTTCCCGGAGCTTGCCTCCGTTTTCTGGTCTCCAGTCGGAAACCCTTGTCTTCAGGCTGTGAGAATGCAGTGAATACCCTCGCCCTTGCTCCACACGGACCTGTCTCGTTTCAAGTCTAGGACTCAGGGTCACCTCACTAGGAGTACTACCCTGGCTTGGGTTTGAACAGGGTGATGGAAATGGGGCAGAGAAATGCATGTTTCAGGTTGTAATGGGGGATCCCATGCAGGAAATGCCATCTGTGGCTGATTAGTATTCAAAGCAAAGGGTGGGGCTTGCCCAGAGCTGTGTGAGCCTTTTGTGCCAAAGTCTTCTCAACACGTGCCCTCACAAATCTCTCTTCTCATCTTGTTTTCTTGCTGAAGCTCCCTTAGAGCTTACCTCACAGCAAAAACCAAGGTGGAATTCATTTCCTTGAGCAGCTGCCACAAGCTTCCAACTTCTTGGTCGAAACACTGAATCATCCTGTCCTGTGCATCTAGTTCCCATGGTCTCTCATTGAGCTGGTTGGCTCAGGAGGAAAGGGGAATGGATTGTGTGCTCCACCTCAGTCATCGTTTTTCCTATTGACTCGTAGGCTCAACCAGCCTGAGGTGTAGCCATGGGGACAGTTTGTTGGCTTAGTGGGTCTTCCTGTGTTTCCTGTGAAGGGTTAACATCCTGGTGTCCACTTGTTGCTTACTCGTCCATCACACTGCTGAACATTTTAAGAGGTAGAGAAAGCACGCCGGAAACAAACCCAAAAGATGACTCTTACAATTTTTAGAAGATCTTAAAATCTGATAGGAAAATCGGCGAGAGGCATGAGCCAACAGTTTATAAGAAAAATATATCACTGGCCTTTACATTTATGATACCATGTTTAAAAACATGAGCAGCCACTTCACAAGAAGATTATGGATCTAGCACCAACCTATGTTGAGAACATATTAAATCTCACGAAGTTAAGGAAAATCATACTAAAATTCCCTTGAGAATTGAAATGCATGCAGAAGTGGCATATAATTTAGAAATTGCAGACAGAGACATTAAGATACATGGAATAACTGTGTTTTGTGTTTTCTAAAAGTAAGGAGAGACATTGAAATCCTAAAATAGACCTGATTTCATCTTACAGACATGAAAAACATAGTCTCAGATGAAGCCCATATTAAGGGTTTCCTGATGGCTCAGACAGTAAAAGAAATAAAACCCACCTGCAACATGGGAGACAAGGATTCAATCAATGGTTTGGGAGGATTCCCTGGAGGGGGGAATGGCAGCCTGCTCCAGTATGCTTGCCTGGAGAATTCCCATGGACAGAGGAGCCTGGCAGGCTACAGTCCATGGGGTCACAAGGAGTTGGACATGGCTGAACAAGGAAGCACTGCACAGCACAGTACATTGAATGTTTGTGAAAGAAATTCAGGTAGGGAGGAAAGAGGGAGAAAGGGAAACAAGGGAAATGAAAGGGAAGAATGAAAATCCTCCATTGCTGGTGAGAACAGAGCAACCAGATATGTCCCCCAGCCGGACAGCACCCCACATTTCCATCTGAGCACCCCCAGACGGGTTGAAACAACCATCTTCAACTTTGGTCCCACTCCTTCACCCAAACTCATGTGCAGGGTTTACAACTAACAGGCTAATAGTCATCATGGTTTCTCCTCATTCAAATCCTGAATCACCCAGAAGTGAAAATGACATGTGTGCCTCAATGTTCATCACAGCACTGTTTACAATAGCTGGAGCATGGAAGCAACCTAGATGTCCATCAGGAGACAAATGGGTAAGAAAGCTGTGGTACATAGACACAAGGGAATATTGCTCAGCCATTAAAAAGAACACATGTGAATCCATTCTAATGAGTTGGATGAAACTGGAGCCTGTTATACAGATCGAAGTAAATCAGAAAAAAAAACACCAATACACTATACTAAGGCATATATATTAAATTAAGAAGATGGAGATGATAACCCTATATGGGAGACAGGAAAAGAGACAGAGATTTACAGAACAGTCTTTTGGACTCTGTGGGAGATGGCGAGGGTGTGATGGTCTGAGAGAATGGCATTGAAACATATATTATCATATATGAAAGGGATAGCCAGTCCATGTTTAATGCATAAGACAGGGTGCTCAGGGCTGGTGCACTGGGCTGACCCAGAGGGATTTGATGGGGTGGGAGGTAGGAGCGGGGATCAGGATACGGAACTCACATACACGCATGGATGATTCATGTCAATGTGTGGCTGAATCCACCACAATATTGTAAAGTAATTACCCACCAATTAAAATAAATAAAATAAAATAAAATACATCCCTTTGCCAAAAAGGGCGTAATCAGTATTGGCTTTTTGACCTCCAAAAACGCCATTCTTTTCTTTCCTTTCTTCCCTCCTCCTCCTCCTGCTTTCTTTCCTTTTCATTCTTATTATACAACTGTTAAAGCTTGCTTTCCATTTATACTTATGACAAAGACCTGGCTCTATTTCCCAGGTTGTAAAATGCATCCCTGAGTTCATCTTCCACCTAACTAACACTGCATGGCTCCCACTCCGCTAACTCTGTATTGACCCTCCCTCTTCCCCTCCCCGCTGGTAACCAATGCTTCTCTATATCTGTGAGCCTCCATTTTTATCATATTCTCTACTTTGCAGTATGTTTAGATTCAATTGTGAGGCTATCACGGCTAATGCCATGACAGGCAGCCTAGATTAGTAGTAGGCCTGGTTTCCCAGAGTAACATAATTATCAGGCCACCTAGAACCAGCCAATCAACATGTGCCTAGCCAGAAAAAGGGAACCTATCAGGGGAAAGCTGAAAGCCCACAAGGATTCGGGCAACCAAAATTGCCTTGCAACCGTGTAACCAATCTGCTTGCGCCAACTACCCTATTGTACCCAATAAATACCCGAGAGAACTGGGGCTCAGGGCCTTTTCATCCTCACACCCTTGGTGAGGGCGGGAGGCCCTGGCTCGAGTCAGTAATAAATTCCCCTACTGCAAGTTGCATTGTCTAAAGGAGTCTTCTTTCCCGATCAGGGATCCGGACTACGGGCAGAACATTTGGTGGCTCGTCCAGGATCCCTTGACCGGGGAAGAACACTCTTTGGAACAAAGGGGAAAAAGGACAGGTAATATCACCGCTGCTCAGGCAGGTCTGGAAAAGCCCAGTGTAAATCCGAGGTCCTGGTAAAAGGCAGGAAGATGTCTGGCGTGAGGAAAAGCTTTTCATGAGGGAACGGATTGGCAGTTCGGGCTGGTGTGAGGTCGAGGCCAGTGAGCACGCTGGAAAGCAGCCAGCTCTGCGGGAAAGAGACCTCCTCTCCTAAGCCCGGATCTGGGGAACAGTGGACGCCAATTGGTAAGGTGACCCTTGTTCCAGAGGATATTGAGACTCAGGTGTCCCGCCCCCCAGGTCTGTTTTGTCAGCCGATGTGTGTCTGTCTATGTGTTTTTCTATGCCCTTTCACATCTGTATAACTGCCGGCATTGTCTCCTGTCTCGTTTTTCTCTGGTGTGTCATTGTCTACTTCCACCTATAAAGCCTTGGAGCCTCATTTCTGTTTCTGAGAATTTCAGTGAACAGGCAGACAATTGTCGGGGCAACTGACGAGTCACGGCCAGGGCTACTCTCTGGCGAATTCTGAAGGCCTCCCAACAACTCAGCCCCAGTAACGGGAGCCCAAGAGGGTGAAACTCTTTTCTTTTTTCTCGTATTCTAAACCGAGAATCTGGCCAAATAAAAACCCATCTGTGTGGGCACAGGACAGGCACTTAAGAGCCAATAGGGCGCCTTCCACTGGAACACTCCCGTAAAAGGATAAGTGGGCCACAGAACGGGCTAAAAATCCTTAGGGTGCCCGCCCCCAACAAGAAAACTTCCGTGCAATGACTAAGGCACTCAAATAGTTCCAAGAAGCATACCAAAAGCCCAACTTTCCGGCCGCCACCACTCCCGATAGGATGTTTTGGTGGTAATTCTCAGTGACCTTCTGACTCTCGCTATGGGGCAAGAAAAATCTACCCCACTGTCTCTCATGACTGATCATTTCTCAGATGTCAGGGCTAGAGCGTATAATCTGTCACTACTGGTTACAAGCAGTAAATTAATGACCTTTTGCTCTGCAGAGTGGCCCGCCTTCCAAGTTGGATGGCCTCCAGAGGGAACTTTTCAACCTTCTATTATTCGGGTGGTAAGAGAGGAAATTATGGGTCCTGATCCCTGGGGCCACCCAGGCCAAGTCCCATATGTTATGGTCTGGCAAGACCTAGTAGAAAATCCACCCGAATGATTAAAAACTTTTGTTCACAAACTCCCTGATTCTCCTAATGTACAAGCCCTGGTTATGGAAACCCCCACTCCCCCAGAAGAAGCCGAGAAGGACAAGGGCCCAAAACCGGTTTTGCAGGAATCCTCGTGCCCGAACCTGATTGACTTAGCAATGGAAATTAGGGCCCCGCCTTATGCCCCTCCTCCATTGCACATTCCCCCGGGGGGAAGAGTCCTCCCCTCCAAAGAATCAGAAGGGATAAGGGAACCACAACCCCGGAGAAGAAATAGAGGAAATAAGGGTGAGCAAGATCATGGGGACCCAGAGTTACTTTCATCTACTGTACAGGCATGCCCCGTCCGAAGGGACCAGCTAACCCAGACAGAGAACGAACCTATCAGTACTGGCCCTTTTCCACGTGTGATTTGTATAATTGGAAAAACTAAAATCCTCATTTTTTGGAGAAACCCCAATGCGTCATTGACCTCTTAGATTTCATTTTGTTCACTCATAACCCCACCTGGGATGATTGCCAGCAGCTGTTGCAGGTGCTCTTCACCATGGAGGAACGGGAGTGAATCCTGGCAGAGGCACGGAAACGGGTCCTGGGGATCAAAGAGAGACCAACCACCCAGCCTCATCTCGTGGATGAGGGGTTTCTTCTGTTGTGATCTAACTGGGATTTTGAGCGAGTGGAAGGTAGGGAGCGTCTCTGAGTGTACTGCCGGACTCTAATGGCTGGCCTGCAGGCCGCAGCTGGGAAGCCGACAAATTTGGCAAAGGTAAGTTTAGTAAGGCAAGAGCCCACTGAGAGCCCGTCAGCCTTCCTAGAGAGGCTAATGGAAGCCTTTAGGCAATATACACCTATAGACCCCCAGGCTGAGGAATCACACACTGCAGTTCTACTAGTGATTGTGAATCAGGCAGCCCCAGATAGTAGGAGAAAATTACAAAAGATAGAGGGGTTAAGAGAACAGACTATACAAGACGTACTGAGAGCAGCTGAAAAGGTATTTAATAATAGAGAGACCCCAGACTGGACTTGGACTGAGCCAATGAAACAGGCTTTCCAGACCCTCAGACGGGCCCTACCAAAAGCCCAGCCCTTGCCCTGCCTAACCCAAAGACGCCATTCCAGCTGTTTGTAGATGAAAAGCAAAAAATAGGAAAGGGGGGTTTTGACGCAACAAGGGGACCATGGAAGCGGCCGGTGGCATGTCTTTCAATGTGATTAGACCGTGGCCTCTGGGTGGCCCTCTTGCCTCCACATCATTGCAGCCCCTACCCTCCTTGTCCACAACTCCAACAAGTTGACGTATGGACAGCAACTCTGGGTTTACACCCCCAAGCCATCGAAGGGGTTTTGAAGCAGCCGCCAGGTAAGTGAATCTCCAATGCCCGTTTGACACATTACCAGGCCCTGCTGCTTGATGCCCCACGGTGCATTTTCAAACCCCTTGCTTCCTGAATCCAGCCACGCTTCTACCTAACCCAGAGAAGGACCACCCTCTCCGTGATTGCAGTGAGATACTGGCTGAGGCCATGGCGGCTCGAAAAGACTTAACTGATGTGTCGCTAAACAACAGTGAGCTAGTATGGTTCACTGATGGGAGCAGCTATGTAAAAGATGGACAAAGGAAGGCGGGAGCCGCTATAGTTAATGATTCTGGACAGACAATATGGGCTGAGACACTTCCCCCAAACACGTCTGCGCAAAAACCAAAGTGGATTGCCCTAATACAGGCTCTGGAACAAGCAAAAGGGAAAAAAGTCACTATTTTTACGGGCAGCCAATATGCTTTTAGCACTGTCCATATTCAAGGTCCAATATACCAGGAAAGGGGATTTAGGACAGCAGAGGGAAAAATAGTCAAGAATTTGCCCGAGATCCGCAGGCTCCTGAAAGCTGTTCAACTGCCCCAGGCAGTAACAATTGTACATGTCCCCGGTCACCAGAAAGGAAAAGACCCTAGGACACAGGGCAATCGGGCTGCTGATGCAGCCGCTCAAGAAGCGGACAGCTGGGACTACGCCGCCCGCATATTAGCCATGGGACTTCGACCTCCTGGTATGGGGAATCTGCCGCCAGTCCCTGACTATTCCCTCCCTGACCTCGTTTGGATTAACGAGGATACCACCCTCCAGAAGGATGACAAAGATGGATGGTACCGAGATCAAAACAACAACCTGATATTGCCTGCCATCCTGGGTGGTCACCTATGTGAACACCTGCACACAACTACACACTTGGGGGACAAGAAGACCTTGACACTTGACGGCCTGCCTGAGGTTCCCTCGACAAAATGCAACTGTAAGAGAGATAATCCAGGCTTGAAAAGCATGCCAGCTGATGAAGACAGAGAAAAGGTACCAAGGGAAAGAGCCAGGGCAACACTGAGAGAGAGATTTCACTAAGGTAAGACCAGGAAAGTACGGGTATCTCTATCCGTTGGTTCTGGTAGATACCTTCTCGGGCTGGGTAGAAGGCTTCCCCACTAAAGGAGAGACAGCAACAGTGGTTGCTAAAGAGATCTTAGGAGAGATAATGACTAGGCATGAGCTGCCTGTGACTATGGGCTCTGATAACCGACTTGCCTTTGTGAGCCAGATTGTACAAGGGGGGACAAAATGGAAGTTACATTGTGAATATAATCCCCAGAGCTCAGGACAGGTTGAGAGAATGAATCAGACCCTAAAAGAAACTTAGACAAAGTTGGCAATAGAGACTGGCGGGGACTGGGTGACCCTCCTTCCCTTCACACTCTTTCGAGCGTGTAACACCCCTTATAAGCTGAATCTTACCCCTTTTGAGATTCTGTATAGAAGACCCCCTCCTGTGTGTCCTATATTCGAGGAAAAATGCCTACCAACCCCTACCTTGGGACAATTCCAGCAAACACTGATGGCATTAAGTAAGGTGCATAGCCATGTTTGGAAATTAATTCAAGAGATACACGAGGGTCCAAGCAAGGGGAACGTCCCCTTACGTAATATTGGGCCGGGTGATTGGCTTTGGGTAAAATGACACCAAGGCCCTTATATTGTTCTCCTTACCACTACTGCTGCTGTTTAGGTCGACAAGATTGGGCGTGGGTTCACTGCAATCATGTGCGACAAGCCACCCCTGAAGAACAAGAGAATGCGCAAGCAGAATGGGAGGCAAGACCTCACCCGTCAAATCCTTTGAAATTGGAACTCGTACAACGGGAGCCCTCTTAACTCTTCTGCTGATAACAGTTTTCATCAGCCCAGGAGCAACCAGCCACAACCCCCATCAGCCAGCTAACCTGAATTGGGTGACCTACAGTCCTGAGACTGGAGAAGTGCTTAATTTGAGCTCCAACGTGGCCCCCAAAGGGACATGGTTGCCAGTACTGACCTTTGATTTGTGCATGCTGGTGGCTGATGGTAATGGGTTTGGTCCCCACCAACTGACCAAGTTCTTTGCCCATGGCTCTTTCAGTCTGTTCACACGTAACTTTGAGCGAAAAGGCCACAGTACTGCGAACAGGTGCCTGGGGGGAGGAAGGGATCAGAACCAAATTGAAAAATGTGGGGGAGTTGACTCTTTTTATTGCGCCGCTTGAGGTTGCGAAACCACGGGAACAGTCCATTGGCTTACTAACTCCGACAAGGACCTCATTCAGGTAAAATCACCCCCGAATTCCCAGAGATGTCCAACTAAGAGAGTCCTGGGCAATGTTTCCCATTACAGATCAAATTCACGGACAAAGGAAAAAAATTTACCAGGGGGGATGATGACCGAGCTTGGGGCCTCCGTCTTTGCAAGACTGGCTATGACACAGGATTCCACTTTGAGCTTAAGTTAAAACAGGGACCTCTCTATTTGGCACCCAAAGTAGCCTTAGGACCAAACCAGGTGATCGAACAACCCCAAAGACTCCCTAATAGATCGACTCCATGCACCATGGGACCCCCCACGGTTAACATGTCCCCACCAACAGACCCCTTTATGAAAATGATCTCCTCAGCCTATCTCACCCTAAGTGCCTCTCATCCAGACTTAAGAAACGGTTGCCGGCTTTGCTATAATACGTCTCGGCCAGCAGATGGCAGCAACAACCTGGGTCAGGCCAGTTGACAGTAGGCTCCATTAAGGGCATAGGCACCTGTATAGGAACAATCCCTAAGACTTATCAACACCTAGGTGATAATAATTCAGTCCCTAGGACTAGCCTCCCCAATTCTACTCACCAGTGGGTACTTCTGCCACAAAACGGGTGGTAGACTTGCTCCGCCGGACTAACCACGTGTGTCCATAAAGCAGCACTTGATGCCTGCCAAGATTTCTGTGTCCTAGTCCACCTGATCCCCCGGCTAAACTATTACTCAAAGGAAGAGCTGCAACCTAGGTTAGACCCATCAGGTCAATATAGGGTAGAACGAGAACCAATCACTGCCCTGACTTTGGCAGTCCTATTGGGTCCTTAAAACCGGGAAGTGAGATTGCAGCCTTAACGTTGCAAGATAAACAGTATAGTCAACTAAGGGCTGCAATAGATGGAGATATTGAGCTCCTTGGCTGAAGTAGTGTTACAGAATGAGAGAGGTTTCGATTTGTTGTTTCTGCAACAAAGAGGATTATGTGCAGCACCGGGAGAAGAATGCTGTTTCTATATCGACCATTCAGGGGTGGTACAAAAATCTCCCCTAAAGTAAGAGAGAGACTAGCCCTGCGGAAGAGAGAACAAAAAGCCCAACAAGGCTGGTTTGAATCTTGGTTTCAGTGCTCCCCCTGGTTGACCACTTCGATTTCCACCCTCCTGGGTCCACTCATAATATTAATATTGTTACTGACCTTTGGTCCATGCATTTTTAAACCGTCTGGTCTCATTTATTAGAGAGCACCTAAATACCATCCAAATCATGGTATTGAGACAACAATATCAGCCAATTTCACAGGGTAGAGAGAAAGATTCCTCTACAAAAAGTACAAAGGCAGGGGGGAATTGTGAGGCTGTCATGGCTAACGCCATGACAGGCAGCCTAGATTAGGAGTAGGCCTAGTGTCCCAGAGTAGCATAATTATCAGGCCACCTAGAGCCAGCCAATCCACATGTGCCTAGCAAGAAAAAGGGAACCAATCAGGGGAAAGCTGAAAGCCCACAAGGATTGGGCCAACAAAAATTGCCTTGCAACTGTGTAATCAATCCGCTTGCGCCAACTACCTGATTGTACCCAATAAATACATGAGAGAACTGGGGCTTAGGGCCTTTTCGTCCTCACACGCTTGGTGAGGGCGGGAGGCCCTGGCTTGAGTCAGTAATACATTCCCCTACTGAAAGTTTCATTGTCTCGAGGAGTCTCCTTGCCTATTGGGGATCTGGACTACAGGCGGAACATCTATAAGTGATATCATACAGTATTTGTCTATCACTGTCTGAGTTATTTTAGTCAATATTCTACCTTCCATGTTGCAGCAAATGTCAATATTCCATTCTTTTGATGGGGAAGCTCCTCTGTATGCCTTTTGAACAAATGGCACTGAACCCCACCCCCACATGAAACAGCTCCCCAGCTAAGTGCTCATCTCTGAACTCACACAGAGAAACTCCAAGTCCTCTTCCTCTTCTCCCATGGGAAGTGTGTCTTTGAAGTTCAGTCTGGAACCAGTTCTTCTGCCTACTTTCTGGCAACCTGGACCTTCTTGCCCCATCTCCAACTCCATAGAAGCCATCTCCCTCCCTCCTCACACACTTATCCCTTCTCCACCCTCTCTTCCCCCCACAACCAGAGAACTCATAGACAAACATAATTTCACATCTGGTTGATTTTATTTTATTTTCGATATTAATGTATGCAGTTGCTATAATATTCAGTATCTGTACTTTTGGCCAGTACTCTGTGGCGAGACCCCCGAGCATTTCTGAGGTCTCTAGCCATGTTCTGAAGTCACTGGCTGTCCACTGGTCCAGCAGGAATGGCAGGGGTCTCCCTGGTCTCTGGGACTTTCATTGATTCGTTCTGATTAGGTGGAATTGCAGGGGTCTCCATGGACTCTGGGACCTCCTCTGGTTCAATCTGATTAGCTGGAATGGAAGGGGTCTCCATGGTCTCTGGGACCTCCTCTGATTCATTCTGATTAGCTGGAATGAGAGGGGTCTCCATGGTCTCTGGGGCTTCCTCTGGTTCCTTCTGATTCAGCTGTTCTTTTGCCTTGGAACTCTGGCTACAGAGCATTGAGCATCTGATTTTCTTAAGCTTTCTTGTGGTGGGAGTTTTCTGAAAAGTTTTCTTGGGCAGCTTTGCCAAAATGGGATTATTCACCTTTACGGTTTCCCTGGCCACCTGGACAAAACAAGAGAGGGAGCAAAGAATGGTAGTGATTTAGGGAAGAGTGTGAAGACAGGTGGGAATGATGGCTTCAGGAGCAGGATTGTGGGCAGAGAAGGGTTATGTGCGAGGCAAGTACAGGGGAGTGTGTCTCTTGGTTTGGGGTCCATGCGTTAGAAGAGTTTGGCTGGGGTCAGCTCACCTTGTTATTTTTTCTGGACCTCAATTGATAGGAGGTCTTCATCTGCTCCTGGGTAACAGGAGGTGGGTGTTCCATAACTACTCTGAAGCCTTGTGGCTTCCCAGTCACCTCAGTCATTTGGAGGATACACAGTGGTCTGCTCAGAACCCCTGAGCTCCCTTATATAAATCCGTCCCCATGGAGCCTCACCCTCATGCTTTATGAGGTCAGCAAGTCTCTTTCCCAGCCAATGGTGGCCCTGGGCGAGCTTTCACATCACAAAGCCCAATCCTGATGAGAGGGTAACAGGCAGGAAGGCCAGAGGTCTCCAAATGGAGGAAAGAGGCTGTAAGTGCCAGACATTTTTATCTCTCTTAAATGGCAGGAAGAAACAAACCAGTGATCTGTTTTTCCTTCTCTATACAAATTTAAAAGGAGGTTTCTCTTAACATTCTGTGTTGCCTTGATACCTGATCTCACCTAAAGCTAACTACTCTCAAACTTTGAGTTAACCAATACATTCCTTTTTCGTGTGGAAATGTTGTCAAGCTATGTTAATGAACCCCAGACTCTATCTTCAAGTTGGTTCCGCCAAACGGCCTAACTTACTTACTCAGGTATTGTTCCCCTAATCTATGTAAATGAAACTATTTGTTGGTATTCTGCCCTAATACAAGATTCAAGTCAATCGTTTTATGGCCTGGGATGAATTATCTGATGCCATTCTAAATTTTATGACATTCCTTTCATTTCATTAACAGACTGTGAGTGACTATATAACAAACAGCTAAAGACTAGGAGGGGGGTACTTTTTTGCCCCCTTCTGACGCCTATGTCAGAAGGTTTCTCTATACTTTAATAAAACTTTATTACACAAAAGCTCTGAGCGATCCAGCCTCGTCTCTGGCCCCGGATTGAATTCGTCTCCTCCGGAGGCCAAGAATCCCGCATCTTATCGTTCAGTAACAACCTTTCATCTTGGGGGCTCGTCCGGGATCCTTCAGGACAAGGCAAGGATGCTTGGAGCTCTAGTTCTTTGTTCTCCTAGCGAACACGTTTTCCACTGTACTTTACTAATTCTATGGTGTGCTTGTGTGAATGAACGAAATGCCCTGTGAGAAGCAAGTGAGGAGCCCTGCTCTGCGGTACCGTGGTGACCTCATAAGGCTATGGCAGAAACCTGTCGGGGGTTTATACCGACCTGCCAATGCCAAGAGGCAACCAATGTCTCCTTCGGGAACTGACCAGAAACGGGCAAATCATGTGGACCGAACTCTCCTTTCTTGGTCAAACTTTTCGGTCTCTTTGACCATTTCATAACTCCTTGGGAATTAGAAGTACTAACCTTATCTATCGGATCATAGGTTTTCAAGGGGCTTGTAATCTATGTTGATACTGTGCTGTAGCCTAGGTCTCAAACTTGGATTGGTAGGAAGCGCCTAGCCTCGCTAGGCATGGAAAGTTCAGAAGCTAGATGGAGCTCTAACTCCCAGACCATCTTTGAGGTTAAAGGTTACTCGGATTGGAACTGCAATGGTTTTTTCCTTTAGTAACACTGGCTCTTAGTGGACCAGAGGAGGCTCTTATACCGGTGTGGTGACGCTTGAAGGGAACATCTCAGTTTCATGTTTGTATTGGTCTTATTGAGGTCAGGAATGTACTCAGGGTCGTGCACAGGCACTCAGGTGGCGAATGTGTCCCCCAGAGGTCTTAGCTTGGGAAGCATTCCGGAAGGTTACTCTGATTGTGCCCCGGGTGGCATCAGAGGCAAGCGAGGTGAAGAGCTGGACGTCAGTCAGGGATGCCATCCGGTCTACCCCTGGTGCATCTCCACCCCGTCTCGGTGGTAGAATCAGGAGGGACGAATGTGATGCCTGCGTCGGTAAGAGACAGACTAAGTCCG
>QQTR01033839.1:81027-163200 GCA_003798545.1 Axis porcinus | reverse complement strand
TCAAACTGCTTTGGTCTCAGTGGAAACACAAACTGAGACTCAAACTGCTTTGGTCTCAGTGGAAATGCAAACTGAGACTCAAACTGCCTCGGTCTCAGTGGGAACCCAAATTGAGATTCGAACTGCTCATGTAGAGGTCCAAACAACTCCTGTCTCAGTACGACTTCAGACTACTCTGGTTTCAGTAGAAACTCAGACCATCGAAGTAAGAGATGAGATATAGGACAGGAGGCAAAGAGATAAAGAAAAGCAGGTTTCTCCAATCTATCCCTGGGATATGTGCAGAGCAGCCAGAGAGACTGAGGGACAGCCACTCATGCTGCTGCCTCTTCATGAAGTACCCACCGGGAGAAATTATCAGTCTATGAGAGTTAATAAGCCTTTTTCTTATCCAGAGATACAAAGAATTAAGGAGGATCTGAGAGACTATTTAGAGGACCCAGAAAAATATATTAGAGCTTTTAAAGGTGTTACTCTGCATTATGACCTCACTTGGAAGGATGTGATGTATATCTTGGGACAAACGTTGACTGCCAACTCAAAGGCTCGAGTTTTGGGAAAAGCGGTTGCTTATGGAGATGAATGGCTTGGTAATGAATCAGTGGGAAAGAGGGAGAACGAGATAACTGCCCTCCCCACTGGGAGTCAGGCAGTCCCAGCTACAGAACCAGACTGGGACTATAACACTGCTAAAGGAAGATGAGATCAGAGTCATTTTGTCAGATGTATTCTTAAAGGACTCAGACAGGTGTGTTCTAAACCTTTAAACTATGGCAAACTGGCAGACATAAAACAAGAGGAGAAAGAAGCTCCTGGTAAATTCCTAGATAGACTGAGAGAAGCCCTTCGCAGATTCACTGAGATTGATCCCGAAAGTAAAGAGGGGAAAGTGATCTTAAAGGACAGATTTCTCACTCAGTCGGCTCCAGATATTCGCCGTCAGTTATCAAAACGGGCGTATGGACCAAATCAGTCTTTAGATAATCTGTTACAACTGGCTCAGACAGTCTATTATGGTAGGGAATATGAAGAAAAGAAAAAAAGGCAGAGAAAGATGAAGGAAAAAGCGGAAGCCCTCACAATGGCTATGAAAACCGTTCTTAAGCAGCCTGAGAAAAATGCCCAGAGGGACCCAGGTGAAAAGGGATGGGCTTGCTATTGCTGTGAAAAGGAGGGGCATCTCAAGCGGGATTGCACTCAGGCATCTAAGCCACCCCCGGCTCCATGTCCGGTCTGCAAGGGACCACACTGGAGGAGAGACTGCCCCCAGAGGCGTAGGTCTCAGGGGTCTGACTCTCAAGACAATCAGGACTGAAGGTGCCCGGGGGTCCCCACACAAGCTCCCGTCCTAATTACACCTGAGAAACCCCGGGTATTGATAACGGTGGGAGGCCAATCCGTCAATTTCCTTTTAGATACTGGGGCAACTTACTCCGTGCTTACTGAAGCCCCTGGCCCACTTTCTTCCCGATCCGCTTCCGTAATGGGACTGTCTGGACGAGCCAAAAGGTATTACTTCAGTTATTCTCTATCATGCACCTGGGATTCTGTGCTATTTTCACACGAGTTTCTTATCATGCCAGAATCACCCTCACCCCTTTTGGGGAGGGATATACTGAGCAAGGTCCATGCCTCTGTTTTCATGAATACGGAGCCTTCCCTTTCTCTCCTTTTAGTTGAACAAAATATGA
This sequence comes from Axis porcinus, assembly GCA_003798545.1. Lineage (NCBI taxonomy): Eukaryota > Metazoa > Chordata > Mammalia > Artiodactyla > Cervidae > Axis > Axis porcinus. The sequence continues at coordinate 161,509 of QQTR01033839.1, read as the reverse complement.
ATCCTAGAGTATGGGCTGATGGAAAATCTGTGGGTCGAGCACAAAATGCTATTCCTGTGGTTGTCAAGCTCAAAGACCCACACTTATTCCCACATAAGAAGCAGTATCCACTGAAACCTGAGGTTAAGGAAGGGTTAAAACCCATCATTGAGAATTTAAAGGAGCAGGGACTATTAGTTCCCTGTAACAGTCCATGCAACACTCCTATTTTGGGTGTAAAAAAATCAAATGATAAATGGAGATTAGTTCAAGATTTACAAATAATAAATGAGGCTGTGGTTCCTTTGCACCCCGTGGTGCCTAATCCTTATACTCTATTGTCTGAAATTCCTGAATGAGCCAAATATTTTTCAGTAATTGATTTAAAAGATGCCTTCTATTCAGTGCCTTTGGTGGAGGAAAGTCAATTTCTATTTGCCTTTGAAGACCCCACACAGCCAGCTTCCCAGTTAACCTGGACATTTTGCCCCAGGGATTTCGTGACAGTCCTCACTTATTTGGACAAAGTTTGTTACAAGATCTACAAAACTTTAATAGCTCTGAAGCAGTAGTGTTACAATATGTAGATGATATTTTGCTCTGTGCTGAGACAGAGGAAGCTTGTTCACGAGCCTCAGAAGATTTCTTAAACTTTCTGGCAGGCTGCGGTTACAAGGCATCAAGAAAAAAGGCTCAGCTTTGTCAACAATCTGTTAGATATCTGGGCCTAATCATATCAGTAGGGACTAGGGCTATAGGCCCTGAGAGAATTAAACCTATACTAAACCATCCCCTACCTATGACTTTAAGACAATTGAGAGGATTTTTGGGAATCACAGGCTACTGTCGTATTTGGATTCCGAGCTATGGGGAACTTGCCCAGCCTTTATATAAACTTATAGCTGAAACTCAGCAGGCCCAAACCGACAAACTAGTTTGGCCTCCAGATACTCAAAAGGCTTTTAAGGTTCTTCAGACTGCTCTCCTGCAGGCTCCCGCTTTGAGTTTACCCACAGGATAAGAATTTAACCTGTTTGTCACTGAAAGAAAAGGTATGGCCTTGGGAGTTTTGACACAACCCCGGGGGCCTCACCAGCAACCTATTGCTTATCTAAGCAAAGAATTAGATATAATTGCATGTGGGTGGCCCCACTGCCTAAGAGTAATTGGGGCAGCGGCTTTATTAACACCTGAAGCTTTAAAAATAATTAATGGACGAAATCTTACTGTACTGACTTCTCATGATGTGAGTGGAATCTTAAATTCTAAGGTTAATATTTAGATGACAGACAGTAGGCTTCTTAAATATCAGTCACTGTTGTTAGAAGGACCAGTAACTAAGCTTAAAGTTTGTGGAAATTTAAATCCTGCCACTTTCCTTCCTGAGAAGGAAGATGAAGCACCTGATCACGATTGTTCCCAATTCCTAACTTTAAACTATGCAGCTTGGGAGAATCTAATGGATACCCCATTAGACAATCCTGACATGGAAATATTTACAGACGGCAGTTTTTTTGTTCGGGATGGAAAGCGCAAAGCAGGTTACGCTGTAGTGACTGCTGAACAGGTTTTAAAAGGAAAATCTCTCCCCCAGGGAACCAGTGCCCAGTTAGCGGAGCTTGTGGCTCTGACCCGAGCTCTAGAGTTAAGCAAAGGGCAATGAGTAAATATCTACACTGATTCTAAGTATGCTTATTTGACTTTACATGCTCATGCTGCAATATAGAAAGAAAGACAGTTTAAAACAGCAACAAGAACCTATTAAGCATTTCAGAGAGATTGAGAGACTTTTAACTGCTATCTATTGTCCTAAAGAAGTAGCAGTTATGCATTGCAAAGGGCACAGCAGGGATGGGAGTAAGGTAGCTGCCGGTAACCTGTTAGCTGACTCTCAAGCCAAAAAAGCAGCACTTTACGAAACCCCCTCCTTACAGATGCCTTTGATCTGGACAAGTCCTGTGGAACAGGAAAAACCACAATATACTGAAGAAGAATTAGAAACATATGAAATAAGAAGAGCAAAGATTACTGATAAAGGGTGGTTACAGTCTGAAGATGGACGATTAATAATTCCTGAAAATGCTCAGTGGAAAATTCTTAAGGGTTTACATCAGAGTTTTCATTTGGGTGTAAAAAGTACTTACCAGATGGCTTCTCGTTTGTTTGAAGGTAAAAATATAATGAAAACTTTAAAGAACATTATCAAACGGTGTGAGGTATGTCAAAAAACTAACCCAAAGACTAAAAAGCTAGCAAAATCTGGATTACAACAAAAGGAAAAGTATCCTGGAGAAGACTGGGAAATTGATTTTACTCATATGCCAAAAGCTAATGGATATTCTTGCTTACAAGTTTGGATAGATACTTTTACTGGATGGATTGAGGCGTTCCCCTGTCGTAGTGAACAAGCTAAGGAGGTTATAAAGATTTTAATCCATGAAATCATCCCCAGGTTTGGGCTGCCACGGAGCCTTCAGAGTAACAATGGCTCCGCCTTTAAAGCTGCTGTAACTCAGGGGATGTCTAAAGCTCTAGGAATAGAGTATTACTTACACTGTTCCTGGAGACCCCAATCCTCAGGAAAGGTTAAAAAAGCTAATGACATTATCAAAAGACATCTGTGCAAATTAACTCAAGAAACGCAGGACAACTGGATTAAAGTCCTACCCATAGCTTTAATGAGGGCTCGAACTGCCCCAAAAAAGGAGGGACTGTCCCCCTTTGAATGTATTTATGGAAGGCCTTTCTTATGCACAGACATTGTTATAGATCCTGAGGCCTTAGAGTTAACTAATTATGTAACTCAACTCTCAGCTTTTCAACAGGCATTAACAGAACTCCGGGAGACTACTCCTGACCCAGCCTCTGAATCCAGCAAGCCTCTATTTGAGCCAGGAACCGAGGTCCTCATAAAAACATTAAAATCTGGGGGCTCATCCCTCGAGCCCCTCTGGGAAGGCCCTTACCAGGTTATTCTTTCTTCTCCCACAGCTGTCAAAGTCCCAGGAATTGATTCGTGGGTACATCACACTCGAGTCAAGAGGTGGCACCCTGACCAGAACTAAGTGATGTCATTTTCTGTTTTTACTTTCTATGCTCTGACTTCGCATGTTTCAGATGGGCCTGATAATCTATGTGAGCCTACTTCTGCTGACTCCAGAAATCCTGAGTCTGCCATTTGATCCTCAAGACAATGCCTTCCTGTCCTGGGCTCACTCCTATGCTGCATTCCACAATCGGTCTAACTACTGGGTCTGTGGAGCACTCCCCTCTTCATCAGTGGAAGGCTTCCCGTGGTGGACATCTCCACTTCAAGGAAAAGACTTTCTCCAAGTCTGCGAATACCTTCGACAACAATCACATGTGATGCCTCTTCTTCGTCTGATGACATCTAACAACCCTAGAATGGACTGGTGCAATACTTTGTACCTTAACTATGGACATAACATGACTTTTAATTCTGATTGTTTTGTTTTTGCTGTTTGCTCCCTGCATCTGTAACTGTGTAAGTGGATTTGTTTCTAGTCGCATGAAAGCTTTTAAGTTACAAAGGGTTGCTCAGACTCCTGCTATCACTGCAGCTTCTTCCGACTACTATTTGGGGCCCCTGGATCAGACATCCTCACTATGAGGATTAGGAGAATATGTTGCCTCACCAATTTAGGGACAATGCCCCTTGTCAGCTCGGAAGCAGTTATGGAATGAAAATGACGCCCCTTTTCCCTAGGCAACAAAATTCTCCTAAAAGAAAAGAGGGGAGTGAGAGGGTAACAGGCAGGAAGGCCAGGGGTCTCCAAATGGAGGAAAGAGGCTGTAAGTGCCAGACATTTTTATCTCTCTTAAATGGCAGGAAGAAACAAACCAGCGATCTGTTTTTCCTTCTCTATACAAATTTAAAAGGAGGTTTCTCTTAACATTCTGTGTTGCCTTGATACCTGATCTCACCTAAAGCTAACTACTCTCAAACTTTGAGATAACCAATACATTCTTTTTTCATGTGGAAATGTTGTCTTAAGCTATGTTAATGAACCCCAGACTCTATCTTCCAGTTGGTTCCGCCAAACGGCCTAACTTACTTACTCAGGTATTGTTCCCCTAAACTATGTAAACGGAACTATTTGTTGGTATTCTGCCCTAATACAAGATTCAAGTCAATCGTTTTATGGCCTGGGATGAATTATCTGATGCCATTCTAAATTTTATGACATTCCTTTCATTTCATTAACAGACTGTGAGTGACTATATAACAAACAGCTAAAGACTAGGAGGGGGGTACTCTTTTGCCCCCTTCTGACGCCTATGTCAGAAGGTTTCTCTATATTTTAATAAAACTTTATTACACAAAAGCTCTGAGCGATCCAGCCTCGTCTCTGGCCCCGGATTGAATTCGTCTCCTCCGGAGGCCAAGAATCCCGCATCTTATCGTTCAGCAACAACCTTTCACTGACATGTCTAGAGGAAGATGGGGAGCAATTAGGATGATTTGCTGGGAGAAATGAGGCATTTGTAATGCCCTAAAAAGGCCTCCAAACTCACCTGCCACCCTCACCTCTATGTCAATCCTGATGGGTCACACAACAGGCAGAGTGCATCTCCTCCCAACCTTGCCCCACAACCACACTCCTCGGGCATTTATCCTGTTTTCTCTCAGCTTTGACCTTTACCAAGCTTTTCATATATTGCCTATACTCCCTCCATGACAACTAGGTTGTGCTTAAGTGTCTGTGAAATGGAGAATCCTTGCTTGTTCGTCCTGCATGTGGTCTTAATGCACCTTGAAGCCCGTGGAATTATGGGCCAGACGACAGAAACCTTTCAATCCCGCCTCCTTGTCTCAGTGTTCCCGGAGCTCGCCTCCGTTTTCTGGTCTCCATTCGGAAACCCTTGTCTTCAGGCTGTGAGAATGCAGTGAATACACTTGCCCTTGCTCCACACGGAGCTGTCTCGTTTCAAGTCTAGAACTCAATGTCACTTCACTAGGAGAAGTACCCAGGCTTGGGTTTGAACAGGGTGATGGGGATGGAACAGAGAAATGCATGTTTCAGGTACTGCTGGGGTATCACATGCAGGAAATGCCCACCTGAGGCTGATTAGTATACCCAGCAAGTGGCAGAGCTTGCTCAGAGCTGTTTGAGCCTTGTGTGCAATGGTCTTCTCAACACGTGACCTCACAATTCTCTCTTCTCATCTTGTTTTCTTGCTGGAAGCTCCCTTAGAGCTTGTCTCACAGCCAAAACCAAGGTGGAATTCATTTCCATGAGCAGCTGCCACAAGCTTCCAGCTTCTTGGATGAAACACTGAGTCATCCTGTCCTGTGCATCTAGTTCCCATGGTCTCTCATTGAGCTGGTTGGCTCTGGAGGAAAGGGGAATGGATTGTGTGCTCTACCTCAGTCCTCGTTTTTCCAATTTACTCGTAGGGTCAACCAGCCTGAGGTGTAGCCATGGGGACAGTTTGTTGGCTTAGTGGGTCTTCCTGGGTTTCCTGTGAAGGGTTAACATCCTGGTGCCCACTTGTTGCTTACTCACCCAGGGTCCATCATACTGCTGAACATTTTAAGAGGTAGAAAAAGCACGCCAGAAACAAACCCAAAATATGACTCTTAGAAATTTGAGATCTTAAAACCTGATAGAAAAATGGGCAAGAGGCACGAGCCAACATTTTATAAGAAAGATGTGTCACTGGCCTTTACATTTATGAAGACATCTTTAAAGACATGAGTAGCCAATTCACAAGAAGAGCATTGAACTAGCCCCAACCTATGTTGAGAACATAATAAATTTCACGAAGATAATGAAAATCACACTAAAATTCCCTTGAGAACTGAAACTCAGGCAGAAGTGGCATAGATTTTAGTAATTGCAGACAGAGACATTAAGATACATGGAATAACGTGTTTTTTGTTTTCTAAAAGTAAGGAGAGATATGGAAATCCTAAAATAGACCCCTTTTCATCTTACAGACATCAAAAACGTAGTGTCAAATGAAGCTCATTTTAAGAGCTTCCTGATGGCTCAGACATTAAGAGAAATAAAACCCACCTGCAACATAGGAGACCAGGATTCAATACCTGAGTTGGGAAGAACCCCTGAAGTGGGGAATGGCAGCCTGCTCCAGTATGCTTGCCTGGAGAATCCCCATAGACAGAGGAGCCTGGCAGGCTACAGTCCATGGGGTCACAAGGAGTTGGACATGGCTGAACAAGGAAACACTGCACAGTGCAGCACATTGAATATTTGTGAAAGAAGTTCAGGTAGGGAGGAAACAGGGGGAAAGGGAAACAAGGGAAGATGAAAGGAAGGAAAGAAAATCCTCTGTTTAGCTGGGGGATCAGGTGGACTAGGACACAGAAATCTTGGCAGGCATCAAGTGCTGCCTTATGGACACACGTGGTTAGTCCGGCGGAGCAAGTCTACCACCCGTTTTCTGGCGGAAGTACCCACTGGTGAGTAGATAAACAGTGAATCAGATAAACAGTATAGTAAACTAAGGGCTGCAATCGATGGAGATATTGAGCTCCTTGGCTAAAGTAGTGTTACAGAATAAGAGAGGTTTCGATTTGTTGTTTCTGCAACAAAGAGGATTATGTGCAGCACTGGGAGAAGAATGCTGTTTCTATATCGACCATTCAGGGGTGGTAAAAAAAAAAAATCTCTCCAGAAAGTAAGAGAGAGACTAGCCCAGCGGAAGAAAGAACGAAAAGCCCAACAAGGCTGGTTTGAATCCTGGTTTCAGGGCTCCCCCTGGTTGTCCACTTTGATTTCCACCCTCCTGGGTTCCCTCACAATATTAATATTGTTATTGACCTTTGGTCCATGCATTTTAAACAGTCTGGTCTCATTTATTAGAGAGCGCCTAAATACCATCCAAATTATGTTATTGAGACAACATTATCAGCCAATTTCACAGGGTAGAGAGAAAGATTCCTCTACAAAAAGTAAAAAGATGGGGGGAAATGTGAGGCTGTCACCGCTAACGCCATGACAGGCAGCCTAGATTAGGAGTAGGCCTGGTGTCCCAGAGTAGCATAATTATCAGGCCACCTAGAGCCAGCCAATCCACATGTGCCTAGCAAGAAAAAGGGAACCAATCAGGGGAAAGCAGAAAGCCCACAAGGATTGGGCCAACAAAAATTGCCTTTCAACTGTGTAACCAATCCGCTTGTGCCAACTGCCCGATTGTACCCAATAAATACCCGAGAGAACAGGGGCTCGGGGCCTTTTTGTCCTCACACACTTGGTGAGAGTGGGAGGCCCTGGTTCGAGTCAAGAATAAATTCCCCTACTGCAAGTTGAATTGTCTCGAGGAGTCTCCTTTGCCTATCGGGGATTTCGACTATGGGCAGATCATCTATAAGTGATATCATACAGTATTTGTCTATCACTGTCTGAGTTATTTTAGTCAATATTCTACCTTCCATGTTGCAGCAAATGTCAATATTCCATACTTTTGATGGGGCAGCTCCTTTGTATGCCTTTTGAACAAATGGCATTCCCTCCCCACACACGACACAGCTCCCCAGCTAAGTGTCCATCTCTGCACTCCCACAGAGAAACTCCAAGTCCTCTTCCTCTTCTCCAATGGGAAGTGTGTCTTTGAAGCTCAGTCTGGAGCCAGTTCTTCCCCCTATTTGTGGCAATCTGGACCTTCTGGTCCCGTCTCCAACTCCACAGAGGACATCTCCCTCCCTCCTCACACACTTATCCCTGCCCTGCCCTCTCTGGCCCCCACTATCAGAGAACTCAGAGACCAACATAATTTCACATCTGGTTGATTTTATTTTATTTTCCTTATTAATGTATGCAGTTGCTATAATATTCAGCAATTGTACTATTGGCCAGTCCTCAGCGGCGAGACCCCCAAGCATTTCTGAGGTCTCTGGACATTCCCCAAAGTCACTGGCTGTCCACTGGTCCAGCAGGAGTGGCAGGGGTCTCCATGGTCTCCGGGACCTCCTCTGGTTTGTTCTGATTACCTGGAATGGCAGGGGTCTCCATCGTCTCTGGGACCTCTTCTGGCTCATGCTGATTAACTGGAATGGCAGGGTTCTCCAAGGTCTCTGGAGCTTCCTCTGGTTCCTTCTGATTAACTGCAATGGCAGGGGACTCCATGGTCTCTGGGACCTCTTCTGGTTCCTTCTGATTCAGCTGTTTATTCAGCTTGGAACTCTGGCTACAGAGCTTTGAGCATCTGATTTTCTTAAGCTTTTTTGTGGTGGTATATTTCCGAGATATTTTCTTAGGCAACTTTTCCAGAATGGGATTATTCACCGTCATGGTTTCCCTGGCCATCTGAAGAAACCAAGGCAGGGAACTAAGAATGGTAGTGATTTACGAAAGAGTATGAAGACAGTAGGAATGATGACTTCAAGAGGAGCGGTGTGGGCAGAGAAGGGATATGAGCCAGGCAAGGACAGGGGAGGGTGTCTTTTGGGGTGGGGTCGACGGGCTACTGGAGTTTGGCTGAGTTAAGTGCACCTTAACATTTTTTCTGAACCTCAATTAATAGAACGTCTTCATCTTCTAGGTAACATGAGGTGGGTGTTCCAAAACTACTCTGGAGCCTTGTGGCTTCCCAGTCACCTCAGTCATTTGGAGGACTCACAGTGGTCTGCTCAGAGCCCCTGAGCACCCCTTTATATACCCGTCCCCATGGAGCCTCACCCTCATGCTTTATGAGGTCAGGAAGTCTCTTTCCTAGCCAATGGTGGCCTTCAGTGAGATTTGACATCACAAAGCCCCTTCCTGACATGTCTAGCAGAGGATGAGAAGCAATTCAGATGATTTGCTAGGAGAAATGAGGAATTAGAAATGCCCTCAAGAGGACTCTAATCTCACCTTCCACCCTCACCTCTATGTCAACTCTGATAGGTCACAAAGTAGCCCGAGTGCATTTCTTCCAAATCTTGCCCCACAGCCACACTCCTCGGGCATTCATGCTGTTCTCTCTCAGCTTTCACCATTATCTAGCTTTTCATATCTTGCCTAAACCCCCTCCATGACTACTAGGTTGTGTTTAAGTGTCTGTGGAAGCGAGAATCATTGCTCGTTCGTCCTGAAATGTGCTCTTAATGTACCTTGAGGCCAATTGAATTCTGGGCCAGTGGACAGAAACCTTTCAATCCCGCCTCCTTGTTTCAGTGTTCCCAGAGCTTGCCTCCACTTTCTGGTTTCCAGTCGGAAACCCTTGTCTTCAGGCTGTGAGGATGCACTGAATACACTTGCCGTTTCTCCACATGGAGCTGTCTCATTTCCAGTCTAGACTCAGGGTCACCTCACTAGGAGGACTACCCAGGCTTGGGATAGAACAGGGTGATGGGGAAGGGGTAGAGAAATGCATGTTTCAGGATGTGCTGGGGGATCCCATGCAGAAAATGCCAACCGGGGCTGATTAGTATTCCCAGCAGGGGTGGAGCTTGCCCAGAGCTGTGTGAGCCTTGAGTGCAAAGGTCTTCTCAACACATGCCCTCACAAATCTCTTTTCTCATCTTGTTTTCTTGCTGGAAGCTCCCTTGGAGCTTACCTCACAGCAAAAACCAAGGTGAAATTCATTTCCATGAGCAGCTGCCACAAGCTTCCAGCTTCTTGGATGAAACACTGAGTCATCCTGTCCTATGCATCTAGTTCCCATGGTCTCTCATTTAGCTGGTTGCCTCTGGAGGAGAGGGGAATGGATTGTGTGCTCCACCTCAGTCCTCATTTTTCCAATTGACTTGCAGGGTCAACCAGCCTGAGATGCACACCTGGCGACAGTCTCTTGGCTTCGTGGGTCTTCCTGAGTTTCCTGTGAAGTGTTCACATCCTGTTGTCCATTTGTTGCTTACTAACCCAGAGTCCATCACTCTGCTGAACATTTTAACAGGTAGAAAAAGCACGCTGGAAACAAACCCAAAAGATGACTCTTAGAATTGTTAGAAGATGTTAAACCTGATAGAAAAATGGGCAAGAGGCACGAGCCAACACTTTATAAGAGAGATGTATCACTGGCCTTTAATATGATGAAGACATGTTTGAAGACATGAGCAGCCAATTCACAAGAAGAGAATGGAACTAGTGCTGAACCATGTTAAGAACGTATTAAATCTAAGGAAGGTAAGAAAAATCATACTCAAATTCCCTTGAGAACTGAAACTCAGGCAGAAGTGGCATAGATTTTAGTCATTGCAGACAGAGACATTAGGATACTTAGAATAAATGTTTTTTGTGTGTTCTAAAAATAAGGAAAGTCATGAAAATCATAAAATATACCCCATTTGATATTACAGATATAAAAACATAGTACAGATGAAGCCCATTTTAAGGATTTCCTGATGGCTCATGTAGTTAAAAAAAAAAAAAAAAAAAAAAAAAAAAAAAAAACCCACCTGACACTTGGGAGACGAGGATTCAATTCCTGGGATAGGGAGATCCCCTGGAGGGGGGAATGGCAGCCTGCTCCATTATGCTTGTCTGGAGAATCCCCATGGAAAGAGCAACCTGGCGGACTACAGTCAATGGGGAAACAAAGTGTTGGACATGGCTGAACAATGAAGCATAGCGCAGCGCAGCACATTGAATGTTTGTGAAAGAAATTCTGGTAGGGAGGAAAGAGGGAGAAAGGGAAACAAGGGAAATGAAAGGAAGGAAAGAAAATCCTCCGTTGCTGGTGAGAACAGAGCCACCAGAGATGTCCCCCAGCAGGACAGCACCACACATGTCCATCTGAGCACTCTCAGCCGGATTGTAACAACCATCTCCAACTTTGGTCCCACTCCTTCAACCAAACTCATGTGCACGGTTTACCACTCACAGGCTAATAGTCATCCTGGTTTCTCCTCATTCAAATCCTGATTCACCCAGAAGTGAAAAAGACACGTGTGCCCCAATGTTCATCACAGCACTGTTTGCAATAAGCAGGGCATGGAAGCAACCTAGATGTCCATCAGCAGACAAATGGGTAAGAAAGCTGTGGTACATAGACACAAGGGAATATTGCTAGCCATTAAAAAGAACACATGTGAATCCATTCTAACGAGGTGGATCAAACTGGAGCCTATTATACAGAGTGAAGTACGTCAGATAGAAAAACATCAATACACTATACTAAGGCATATATATTGAATTTAGGAAGATGGAGATGATAACCCTATATGGGAGACAGCAAAAGAGACAGAGATTTACAGAACATTCTTTAGGACTCTGTGAGAGACGGCTAGGGTGGGATGATCTGAGAGAAGAGCATTGAAACATGTATATTATCATATGTGAAACGGATAGCCAGTCAATATTTGCTGCATAAGACAGGGTGCCCAGGTTGTCACTGGACTGACCTAGATGGATTGGATTGGGAGGAAGACGTGAGGGGGAATCAGGATGGGGAATACATGTACTCCCATGGCTGATTCATGTCAATGTATGGCAAAAACCACCACAATATTTTAAAGTAAATACCCACCAATTAAAGTAAAAAAAAAAAAAAAAAATTAATATTGATCCTTTGAAAACAAGGGCCTAATCAGTATTGAATTTTTGACCTCCAAAAACACCATTCTTTTCCTTCCTTTCTTCCCTCCTTCATCTCCCCTCTTTCTTTCCTTTTCTTTCTGATTATACAACTGCTAAAGCTTGCTTTCCATTTATACTTATGACAAAGTCCTGGCTCTATTCACCATGTTGTAAAATGCATCCCTGAGCTCAACTTCCACCTAACTCTCACTGCGTGCCTCCCACTCCCCCACCTCTGTATTGCCCGCCCTCTTCCCCTCCCCGCTGGTATCCAGTAGATGCTTCTCTATATTTGTGCACCTCCATTATTATCATATTCTCTACTTTGCAGTATGTTTACATTCTAGAAGTGATATCATACAGTATTTGTCAATAGCTGTCTGAATTATTTCACTCAAAATTCTACCTTCCATGTTGCTGCAAATGTCAGTATTCCATTCTTTTGATGGGGCAGCTCCTTTGTATGCCTTTTGGATAAATGGCACTGCCCCCCCCCCCAAGACATGACACAGCTCCCCAGCAAAGTGTCCGTCTCTGCACTTACACAGAGAAACTCCAAGTCCTCTTCCTCTTCTCCCATTGGAAGTGTGTCTTTGAAGCTCAGTCTGAACCTGTTCTTCCCCCTATTTTCTGGCAGCCTGGACCTTTTGTTCCCATCTCCAACTCCACAGAAGCCATTTCCCTCCCTCCTCAGACACTTATCCCTTCCCTGCTCTCTCTGCCACACACAATCTGAGAACTCATAGACAAACATCATTTCACATCAGCTTGATTCTATTTTATTTTTGTTATTAGTGTATGCAGTTGCTGTAATATTCAGCATATGTATTTTGGCCAGTACTCAGCGGCCAGACCCCCAAGATTTCTGAGGTTCTAACCATGCCCCATATTCACTGGCTGTACACTGTTTCAGCTGGAATAGCAGGGGTCTCCATGGTCTATGGTTCCTCATCTGGTTCCCTATGATTCAGCTGTTCATTCACCTTGGAACTCCGGCTACAGAGCTTTGAGCATCTGATTTTCTTAAGCGTTTTTGTGGTGCCAGTTTTTAGAGAAGTTTTTTTGGGCAGCATTGCTGGAATGGGATTTTTCACCCTCATGATTACCCTGGCCAGTTGGAGAAAACAAGACAGGGAGTAAGAATGGTGCCGGTTTAGGGAAGAGTGTGAAGTATAGTGGAAAAAATGGATTCAGGAGAAGGGGTGTGGGCAGAGAAGGGTTATGTGCCAGGCAAGGACAGGGAGGGTGTCTTCTCGGGTGGGGTTGATGGGCAAGAGGAGTTTGGCTGGGTTCAGTTCACCTTGATTTTTTTTTCTGAACCTCAATTGTTAGGAGGTCTTCGTTGTCCCCTGGGTAACAGGTGGTGGGTGTTCCATAACTACTCTGTAGCCCTGTGGCTTCCCAGTCACCCCAGTCATTTGTACGACTCACAGTGGTCTGCTCAGAGCCCCTGAGCACCCTTATATATACCCGTCTGCATGGAGCCTCACCCTCATGCTTTATGTGGTCAGCAAGTCTCTTCCCCAGGCAATGGTGGCCCTGGGTGAACGTTGACATCACAAAGCCCCATCCTGACATGTCTAGCGGAGGATGAGGAGGAATTCAGATGATTTGCTGGGAGAAATGAGGCATTTGTAATGCCCTCAAGAGGCCTCCAAGCTCACCTGCCACCCTCACCTCTATTTCAACTCTGATGAGTCACACAGCAGGCACAGTGCATCTCCTCCAAACCTTGTCCCACATGCACACACCTCGGGCATTCATTCTGTTCTCTCTCAGCTTTCACCATTATCTAGCTTTTCATATCTTGCCTAAACTCCTTCCACGACCACTAGGTTGTGTAAAAGTGTCTGTGGAAGGGAGAATCCTGGCTCGTTTCTGCAATGTGGTCTTAATGCACCTTGAAGCCCATTGAATTCTGGGCCAGCTGACAGAATCCATTCAATCCCGCCTCCTTGTCTCAGTGTTCCCTGAGCTTGCCTCCATTTTCTGCTCTCCAGGCGGAACCCCTTGTCTTCAGGCTGTGAGAATGCAGTGAATACACTTGCCCTTGCTCCACACGGAGCTGTCTCGTTTCAAGTCTAGGACTCAGGTCACCTCAATAGGAGTACAACCCAGGCATGGGTTTGAACAGGGTGATGGGGAAGGGGCAGAGAAATGCATGTTTCAGGTTGTGCTGGGGGATCCCATGACGGACATTCCCACCTGAGGCTGATTAGTATTCCCAGCAAGGGATGGAGCTTGCCCAGAGGTGTGTGAGCCTTGTGTGCAAAGGTCTTTTCAACACGTACCCTCACAAATCTCTTTGCTCATCTTGTTTTCTTGCTGGAAGCTCTCTTGGAGCTTACCTCACACAAAAAACCAAGGAGGAATTCATTTCCATGAGCAGCTGCCACAAGCTTCCAGCTTCGTGGATGAAACACTCAGTCATCCTGTCCTGTGCCTATAGTTCCCGTGGTCTCTCACTGAGCTGGTTGGCTCTGGAGGAAAGGGGAATGGATTGTGTGCTCCACCTCAGTCCTCGTTTATCCAATTGACTCGTAGGGTCAATCAGCCTGAGGTGCACCCCTGGAGACAGTTTGTTTGCTTAGTGGGTCTTCCTGGGTTTCCTGTGAAGTGTTCACATCCTGTTGTCTATTTATTCTTATTCACCCAGGGTCCATCACACTGCTGATCATTTTAAAAGTTAGAAAAAGCACGCCGTAAACAAATCCAAAAGATCATTCTTAGAGTTGTTAGACGATCTTAAAACCTGATAGAAAAATGGGCAAGAGGCACTAGCCAACACTTTATAAGAAAGATGTATCACTGGCCTTTAAATTGATGAAGAGATGTTTAAAGACATGAGAAGCCAATTCATAAGAAGAGTATGGAACTAGCCCCGAACCATGTCAAGAATATATTAAATGTAGCGAAGGTAAGAAAAATCATACTCAAATTCCCTTGAGAACTGAAACTCAGGCAGAAGTGGCATAAATTTTTGTAATGCAGACAGAGACATTACGATACTTGGAATAAATGGGTTTTGTGTGTTCTAAAATAAGGAGATTCATGGAAATCATAAAATAGGCCCCATTTCATCTTACAGATATGAAAAACATAATACAGATGAATCCCATTTATTGGTTTCCTAATGGCTGAGATAGTAAAAAAAAAAAAAAAAAAAAAAAAATCTGCAACATGTGAGACCAGGATTCATTCCCTGTGTTGGGAAGATGCACTGGAGGGGGGAATGACAGCCTGCTCCAGTATGCTTGCCTGGAGAATCCCCATGGAAAGAGCAACCTGGCAGGCTGCAGTCCATGAGGTCACAAAGAGTTGGAAATGGCTGAACAACGGAGCACAGCACAGTGCTGCACATTGAATGTTTGTAAAAGAAATTCAGGGAGGGAGGAAAGTGGGAGGAAGGGAAAAAAGTTAAATGAAAGGAAGGAAAGAAAATCCTACATTGCTGGTGAGAACAGAGCCACCAGAGATATCCCCCAGCAGGACAGCACCACAGATGTCCATCTGAGCACTCTCAGCAGGTTTGACACAACCATCTCCAACTTTGGTCCCACTCCCTCAAGCAAACTCATGTGCAGGATTTACCCCTGACAGGCTAATATTCATCATGGTTTCTCCTCATTCAAATCCTGATTCACCCAGAAGTGAAAAAGACACGTGTGCCCCAATGTTCATCACAGCACTGTTTACAATAACCAGGGCATGGAAGCAACCTAGATGTCCAGCAGCAGACAAATGGGTAAGAACGCTGTGGTACATAGACACAATGGAATATTGCTCAGCCATTAAAAAGAACACATGTGAATCCATTCTAAGGAGGTGGATGAAACTGAAGCCTATTATACAGTGTGACGTTAATCAGAAAGAAAAACACCAATACACTCTATTAAGACATATATATTGAATTTAGAAATGTGGAGATGATAACCCTATATGGGAGATAGCAAAAGAGTCACAGGTTTATAGAACAGTCTTTTAGACTCTGTGGGAGCTGGGGAGGGTGGGATGATCTGAATGAATAGATTTGAAACAAGTATATTATTATATGTGAAAGGGCTAGCCAGTCCATGTACAAAGCATAAGACAGGGTGCCCAGGACTGGTTCACTGGGCTGACCCAGAGGGATTGGACTGGGAGGAAGATGTGAGGGGGAATCAGGACGGGTTATACTTGTACACCCATGGCTGATTCATGTCAATATATGGCAAAAACCACCACAATATTGTACAGTAAATATCCACCAATTAAAATAAAAAAATAAAATTGAATCCGTTGATAAAAAGGGCCTAAACAGTATTGACTTTTTGACCTCCAAAAACGCCATTCTTTTCCTTCCTTTCTTCCCTGCTTTGTCCCCCCAGTTTCTTTCCTTTTCTTTCTGATTATACAACTGTTAAAGCTTGCTTTACATTTATACTTATGACAAAGACCTAGCTCTATTCACCATGTTGTAAAATGCATTCCTGAGCTCATCTTCCACCTAACTCTCACTCCGTGCCTCCCACACCCCCACCTCTGTATTGCCCCGCCCTCTTCCCCTACCCGCTCGTAACCAGTAGATGCTTCTCTATATTTGTGCACCTCCATTATTATCATATTCTCTACTTTTCGGGATGTTTACATTCCATAAGTGATATCATAAATTATTTGTCCATCACTGTCTGAGGTATTTTACTCAGTATTCTACCTTCCATGTTGCTGCAAATGACAATATTCCATACTTTTGATGGGGCAGCTCCTTTGTATGCCTTTTGAACAAATGGCACTGCCCCCTACACATGACACAGCTCTCCAGCTAAGTGTCCATCTCTGCACTCACACAGAGAAACTTCAAGTACTATTCCTCTTCTCCCATTGGAAGTGTGTCTTTGAAGCTCAGTCTGGAACCAGTTCTTCCCCCTACTTTCTGGCAGCCTGGACCTTCTGGTCCCATCTCCACCTCCAAAGAAGCCATCTCCCTCCCTCCTCACACACTTATCCTGGCCCTGCCCACTCTGCCCCCCACTATCAGAGAACTCAGAGACAATATAATTTCACATCAGTTTGATTTTATTTTATTTTCCTTATTAGTGTATGCAGTTTCCATAATATTCAGCATCTGTAGTTTTGGCCAGTACTCAGTGCTCATACCCCCAAGTATTTGTGAGGTGTCTAGCCATGCCCCAAAGTCACTGGCTGTCCACTGGTCCAGCTGGAATGGCAGGGGTCTCCAATGTCTCTGGAACCTCCTCTGATTCGTTCTTATTAGCTGGAATTGCAGGGGTCTCCATGGTCTCTGGATCCTCCTCTGGATCATTCTGATTAGCCTGAAATGCAGGGGTCTCCATGGTGTCTGATACCTCCTCTGATTCATTCTGATTACCTGGAATGACAGGGGTCTCCATGGTCTCTGGGACCTCCTCTGATTCATTCTGAATAGCTGGAATGGGAGGGGTCTCAATGGTGTCTGGGACCTCCTCTGGTTCGTTCTGATTAGCTGGAATGGCAGGGGTCTCCATGGTCTCTGTGACCTCCTCTGGTTCCTTCTGATTCAGCTGTTCATTTGCCTTGGAATGCTGGCTACATAGGTTTGAGCATATGACTTCCTTAAGGCTTTTTGTGGTGGGAGTTTTCTGAGAAGTTTTCTTTGGCATCTTTGCCGGAATGGGATTTTTCACCCTCAAGGTTACCCTAGCCACCTGGAGAAAAGAAGACAGGGGGCAAGAATCACACTGGTTTACGGAAGAGTGTGAAGACAGGTGGGA
Organism: Axis porcinus; assembly: GCA_003798545.1. Lineage (NCBI taxonomy): Eukaryota > Metazoa > Chordata > Mammalia > Artiodactyla > Cervidae > Axis > Axis porcinus. Next base: position 144,297 of record QQTR01033839.1, on the reverse strand, counting down.
ACAATGGCTTCAGGAGAAAAGGTGAGTGCAGAGTAGGGTTATGTGCCAGGCAAGGACAGGGGAGGGTGTCTTCTGGGGTGGGGTTGATGGGCTACAGGAGTTTGGCTGGGTTCAGTTCAACTTGACATTTTTGTGTGGACCTCAATTAATAGGAGGAATTCATCTTCCCCTGGGTTACAGGAGGTGGGTGTTCCATAAATACTCTGGAGCCTTGTGGCTTCCCAGTTACATCAGTCATTTGGAGGAATCACAGTGGTCTAATCAGAGCCCCTGAGAACACCGATAAATTCCATCCCCATGGAGCCTCACCCTCATGCTTTGTGAGGTCAGCAAGTCTCTTCCCCAGCTAATGGTGGCCTTGGTGAGCTTTGACATCACAAAGCCCCATACTGACATGTCTAACAGAGGATGGGGAACAATTCAGATGATTTGCTGGGAGAAATGAGGCATTAGGAATGCCCTCAAGAGGACTCCAAACTTACCTTCCACTCTCAAGTCTATGTCAACTCTGATGGGTCACACAGCAGGCAGAGTGCATCTCCTCCAAACCTTGCCCCACAGCCACACTCCTCGGGAATTCATTCTGTTCTCTTTCAGCTTTCACCATTATTCAGCTTTTCATATCTTGCCTAAACTCCCTCCATGACAACTAGGTTGTGTTTAAGTGTCTCTGGAAGGGAGAATCATTTCTCTTTCGTCCTGCAATGTGGTCTTAATGCACCTTGAAGCCCGTTGAATTATGGGCCAGACGACAGAAAACTTTCAATCCCGCCTCCTGTCTCAGTGTTCCCGGAGCTCGCCTCCGATTTCTGGTCTCCATTCGGAAATCCTTGTCTTCAGGCTGTGAGAATGCAGTGAATACACTTGCCCTTGTTCCACTCGGAGCTGTCTTATTTCAAGTCTAGGAGTTGGGTCACCTCACTAAGAGTACTACCCAGGCTTGGGTTTGAACAGTGTGATGGGGAAGGGTCAGAGAAATGCATGTTTCAGGATGTGCTGGGGGATCCCATGCAGGAAATGCCCACCTGTTGCTGATTAGTATTCCCAGCAAGCGGTGGAGCTTGCCCAGAGCTGTGTGAGCCTTGTGTGCAAAAGTCTTCTCAATAGGTGCCCTCACAAATCTCTTTGCTCATCTTGTTTTCTGGTTGGAAGTTCCCTTGGAGCTGATCTCACAGCCAAAACCAAGGTGGAATTCATTTCCATGAGTAGCTGCCACAAGCTTTCGGCTTCTTGGATGAAACACTGTGTCATCCTGTCCTATGCATCTAATTCCCATGGTCTCTCATTGAGCTGGTTGGCTCTGGAGGAAAGGGGAATGGATTGTGTGCTCCATTTCAGTCCTCGTTTTTCCAATTGACTCGTAGGGTCAACCAGCCTGAGGTGCACCCTGGGGACAATTTGTTGGCTTAGTGGGTCTTTCTGGGTTTCTTGTGAAGTGTTCACATCGTGTTTCTCATTGGTTGCTTACTCACCCAGGGTCCATCACACTGCTGAACATTTTAAGAGGTAGAAAAAAGCACGCCATAAACAAACCGAAAAGATGACCCTTAGAATTTTTAGAAGATCTTAAACCTGATAGAAAAATGGGCAAGAGGCACGAGCCAACACTTTATAAGAAAGATGTATCACTGACCTTTAAATTTATGAAGACATGTTTAAAGACATGGGCAGCAAATTCACAAGAAGAATATGGAACTAGCCCCGAACCACGTTAAGAACATATTAAATCAAATGAAGGTAAAAAAAAAATTCATACTAAATTTCCCTTAAAAACTGAATCTCAGGCAGAAGTGGCATAGATTTTACTAATTGCAGACAGAGACATTAGGATGCTTGGAATAAAAATATTTTGTGTGTTCTAAAAATAAGGAGAGTCATGGAAATCCTAACATAGACCCCATTTGATCTTACAGATATGAAAAACATAATGTCAGATGAAGCCCAATTTAAGGGTTTCCTGATGGAACGGATAGTAAAAAAAAACAAACCAAAAAATCCACCTGCAACATGGGAGACCAGGATTCAATTTCTGGGTTGGGAAAATGCCCTGGAGGGGGGAATGGCAGCCTGCTCCAGTATGCTTTCCTGGAGAATGCCATGGACAAAGGAGCCTGGTGGGCTACAGTCCCTGTGGTCACATAAAGTTGGACAAGGCTGAACAAGAAAGCACAGCACAGCGCAGCATATTGAGGGTTTGTGAAAGAAATTCAGGTTGGGAGGAAAGAGGGAGAAAGGGAAACAAGGGAAATGAAAGGAAGGAAAGAAAATCCTCCATTGCTGATGAGAACAGGGCAACCAGAGATGTCCCCCAGCAGGACATGTCCATCTGAGCACTCTCAGCCGGTGTGAAACCACCATCTCCAAATTTGGTCCCACTCCTTCAACCAAACTCATGTGCATTGTTTACGAGTAACAGGCTAATAGTTATCATGGTTTCTCCTCATTCAAATCCTGATTCACCCAGAAGTGAAAAAGACACGTATGCCCCAATGTTCATCACAGCACTGTTTACGATAACCAGGGCATGGAAGCAACCTAGATGTCCATCAGCAGACAAATGGGTGAGAAAGCTGTGGTACATAGACACAATGGAATATTGCTCAGCTATTAAAAACAACACATGTGAATCCATTCTAAGGAGGTGGTGAAACTGTACCCTATTATACAGAGCGAAGTAAGTCAGAAAGAAAAACATCAATACAATGTACTAAGGCATATATATTGAATTTAGGATGATGGAGATGACAACCCTATATTGGAGCCAGCAAAAGAGTCACAGATTTACAGAACATTCTTTTGGACTCTGTGGGAGATGGCGAGGGTGGATTGATCTGAGAGACGAGCATTGAAACATGTATATTATCATATGTGAAAGGGATAGCCAGTCCATATTCGATGCATAAGACAGGGTGCCCAGGACTGGTTCACTGGGCTGACCCAGAGGGATTGGATGGGCTGGAATATGTGAGCGGGAATCAGGATGGGGAATACATGTACTCCCATGGCTGATTCAGGTCAATATATGGCAAAAACCACCACAATATTGTAAAGTAAATACCCACCCATTAAAATAAATAAAATTAAATAAAATGAAATAGAATCCTTTGATAAAAAGGGCCTAATCAGTATTGACATTTTGACCTCCAGAAATCCCCTTCTTTTCCTTCCTTTCTTCCCTCCTTCCTCCCCCCTCTTTCTTTCCTTTTCTTCCTGATTATACAATTCTTAAAGCTTGGTTTCCATTTATAGTTATGACAAAGTCCTGGCTCTATTCACCATGTTGTGCAATGCATACCTGAGCTCATCTTCCACCTTACTATCACTGCATGACTCCCACTCCCCCTCCTCTGTATTGCCCTGCCCTCTTCCCCTACCCGCTGGTAACCAGTAGATGCTTCTCTATATTTGTGCACCTCCATTATTATCATATTCTCTACTTTGTGGGATGTTTACATTCTATAAGTGATATCATATAGTATTTGTCAAACTCTGTCTGAGACATTTTACTCATTATTCTACCTTCCATGTTGCTGCAAATGTCAGTATTCCATTCTTTTGATGGGGCAGCTCCTTTGTATGTGTTTTGAACAAATGGCACTCCCCCAGCTCTCACGACACAGCTCCCCCAGCTAAGTGTCCATCTCTGCACTCACTCACAGAACCTCCAATTCCTCTTCCTCTTCTCCCATTGGAAGTGTGTCTTTGAAGCTCAGTCTTGAACCAGTTATTCCCCCTACTTTCTGGCAACCTGGAATTTCTGGTCCCATCTCCAACTCCACAGAAGCCATCTCCCTCCCTCCTCAAACACTTATCCCTTCCCTGCCCACTCTGCGCCCCACTATCATAGAACTCATAGACAAACATAATTTCACACCAGCTTGATTTTACTTTATTTTTGTTATTACTGTATGCTGTTTTTATAGTAATCAGCATCTGTACATTTTGCCAGTACTCATCGGCCACACCTTCAACCATTTTTGAGGTGTCTAGTCATGGCCCAAAGTCACTGGCTGTCCACTGGTCCAGTTGGGATGGCAGGGGTCTCCATGGTCTCTGGGACCTCCTCTGGTTCGTTCTGATTACCTGGAATGGCAGGGGTTTCCATGTTCTCTCGGACCTCCTCTTGTTGATTATGAAATGATGTAAATGCAGGGGTCTCCATGGTGTTGAGACCTCTGTTTCCTTTTGATTATCTGGAATGACAGGGGTCTCCACTGGTTCCTTCTGATTCAGCTGTTCATTCGCCTTGGAACTCTGGCTTCAGAGCTTTGAGCATCTGATTTTCTTAAGGTTTTTTGTGGTGGGAGTTTTCAGAGAAGTTTTCTTGGGCCGCTTTGCTGGAATGGGACTATTAACTCTCATGGTTACCCTGGCCACCTGGAGATAAGAAGACAGGGAGCAAGAATGGTTTAGGGAAGAGTGTAAAGACAGGTGGGAATGATGTCTTTAGGAGAAGGGGTGTGGGCAGAGAAGGGTTCTGTGCCAGGTAAGGACAGGGGAGGGTGTCTTCTGGGGTGGGGTCGATGGGCCACAGGAGTTTGGCTGGGTTCAGTTCACCTTGACATTTTTTTCTGTACCTCAATTGATAGGAGGTCTTCATCTTCTCCTGGGTAACAGGAGCTGGGTGTTCCATAACTACTCTGGATCCCTGTGGCTTCGCAGTTATGTCAGTCATTTGGAGGACTCACAGCGGTCTGCTCAGAGCCCCTGAGCACCCCTATACCCGTCCCCATAGAGCCTCACCCTCATGCTTTATGAGGTCAGCAAGTCTCTTCCCCAGCTAATGATGGCCCTGGGTGAGCTTTGACATCACAAAGCTCCATCCTGACATGTCTAGCGGAAGATGGGGTAAAATTCAGATGATTTGCTGGGAGAAATGAGGCTTTAGTAATGCCGTCAACAGGCCTCCAAACTCAGTCCATGGGGTCACAGAGAATCAGACACCACTGAGTAACTGAACTGAACTGAAACCATTCCAGGAGATTGTTCTAAGTGTGTCGCCCAGAGCCTTCTGCCTGAGGGAGTTGAGATCATACAGGTAAAACCTGTAACAGCTCACAGGGTGCTCAGGACTGTGAAACTGACAGCCATTCCTGGGCAGCAATGAGAGACACGCCCCTTCCTGGTCCCAGGGAGAAGGAAGCTGATCGGCCTGCCAGCCGGTCAGAGCCACTGCTGGGAGGTCCCTATCTACCCTGAGCCCTGGAGTGGCCCAGGGGGCCCACTCTCTCAGCCCCCACCAAGCCCCTGCCTCACACCATGTGGAGTGTCCTTCCAGGCCGTCGTGACGGGAATCTGTGGTGGGAACTCAGCAGAAAGCCGTGAGGGCAGCTCGGACCTTTCTTCACTGAGGACGTGAGATCGCCAGGTACACTGAGGTCACGCACGTGGCGGGGAGGCCGTTTCAGATGGTGGTCTGTGCTGAGAAGGACACAGGACTCGGGGAGGCAGGGACTGACAGGCGGCGAGTCCAGAGAGGCGCCTTCGTGGAGGAGGGGGGATGCTCAGACAGAACTGCATCTGTGCCTTGAGGTCCATTGGGCCGGCTGGTGGGTGAGGAGCGCAAGGCCGGGGCTCGGTCACAGGAGCGGTGTATCTGGCCTCTGGTAGAGTTTCTGCTCCCCAAGTCCTGCGGTTATTGTCTGTCTCCTCACGGCTGTCCCATGCTTGGAACACGACCTGGCCAGAGGCAGGTGCTAAGCAAATATCTGTGAATGAGTGGACGGTCTGAGTGTGGAGATGCGGAGGACAGGTGGCGTCAGGCTGCAGAGTGGGGGTTAAGTCAATTAGGAGGCCGAGCTGGGAGAGAGGCATACAGGGTTTCTGAGTCTGGACTCCCAGCCCCTTTGGGCTCAGCTCCACCCAAGCCCGTCTGTTCCCCAGACACTCTGTTTTCTACGGTACATTCCCTCTGGCCCTCACTCACCTGAGTGTCCTGCCCTGCATGACTTAAAAGCAGCTCCAAGTCTGTTCCTACCACCTGTGCCTGAAGCCTCTTTATGCTTAAGCTGGGGGATCCCAAGGGCGCCCCCTGAGATGGGGCCCCTTCCCTGTCCGGGGACGGTTGCTTCTTGTCTGTGCCGTGGACTCTGCTCTCTGCAGTTGCCTGCCTGTTCGGGTCTCTGCCTGACACAGGGCCAGGAGTGTTCATCGGTCAGTGTGTCCCCGCTGAGTCTAGCCATCCGCCAGGCTGAGTCCTGCTGGCCTGCATTGTGACACTGCCATTTACTGGTGACACAGGGCCCACCCTGGAGCACCACTGACCACGTGTCCACTGGTCTCAGCTGGACCTCGCTGTTGGGCTGGGAGCCAGATGATCGGTGCTGTTGGTGCCTGTGGGCATGGCTGCCATCACAAGCCTTCTCCTTGGGGCTCATCGGCTGAACCGTCAGGGCGTGTGCAGAACCCACTGCAGACCGGCCCAGGGGGCCAGCACTGGGCCTCAGCCAGAGAGCAGAGGCACCGACGTGGGGCCTGCCCTCCATTTGGACACTTTCCGGACTCCTGGGCTCTGTTTTGTCGGACCTTCGAGGAATGGGCGGAGCTACAGCACTCATCCTGTCCCACCTGCCCCAGAGCTGCCCTCACAGACCTCCCCTGCATTGGGGTCTGACCAGTACATTCCTGGTCCCAGCACCAAGCCAGGGCGTCCCAGGGCCCCTCAGTTAAGGGGTCAGGGGAAGCAGAGACACTTTGTTTAGAGCTGGAGGGGGAGTCGTGTGGGTAGAGTTCTCATTTCCTCCAGTGACACTTGTGGCTTATGGCGCCCAGGGCTCCCTGCCAGGCTGTGGGCCGCCGTGGGACCCCGTCTCCTGTCGGCCCCTCTTCTGACTGCTTGGTCCATGTTCTGACTGCTCGGGACTTGGTGCTCCTGGGTTGAGTGTCTATTGTAATTGGCTAGGGTCTGTTCTTTTTTTTTTTGAAGTATAGCTGGTTTACAATCTCTTAATTTTTGCTCATAGCTCAGAGGTTAACTTATACACACATATACATTCTTTTTCAAAAATATTCTTTTATAGTTTATCATTGGATATTGAATATTGTTCTCTGCTATGCAGCAGGGCCGTCTTTATCCACTATATTTATAAAAGCTACATCTGCTGACCCAGCCTCCCACTCTGGCCCTCCACCGCCCCCTCCTCCTCGGAGAGTGCCAGTCTGTTCCCTCTGTCCCTGAGTCCATTTCTGTTTCATGTGTGTGTGTGCTCAGGTGTTCAGTTGTGTCTGACTCTTTGCGACCGCATGGACTGTAGCCCACCAGACTCTTCTGTCTATGGGATTCTCCAAGCAAGAATTCACCGCTGGGTGAGTGCAGGCTTGTGGTCACTCTGACCTGTCTCAGACCTCTCAGAGGCTGTCCGCTGGGTGAGTGCAGTCTCGTGGTCACTCTGACCTATCACAGACCTCTCAGAGGCCATCCACTGGGTGAGTGCAGGCTTGTGGTCACTCTGGCCTGTCACAGACCTCTCAAAGGCTGTCCTCTGGGTGAATGCAGGCTCATAGTCACTATGGCCTTTCACAGACCTCTCAGAGGCCCTCCACTAGGTGAATGCAGGCTTGCGGTCACTCTGGTCCATCACAGACCTATCAGAGGCCATCCACTGGGTGAGTGCAGGCTCATGGTCACTCGGGCTTGTCACAGACCTATCAGAGGCCATCCGCTGGGTGAATGCACGATTGTGGTCACTGTGGTCAGTCAGAGACCTCTCAGAGGCTGTCTGCTGTGAGTACAGGCTCATGGATGCTTTAGTCTGTCACTGACCTTTCAGAAGCCATCTACAGGGTGAATGTGGGCTCCTGGTCACTCTGGTGCACAGTTTCCACAGGGTGTCGAGAGGCACTGTGTGGCTGCCCCAGCTGGGGTCCACTTATTGTGCTCTTGCTGCCCACAAGCTNGCCTGGGTCAGGCTTGGAGGGTGTGACCGAGAGTTTGCTGGACAGGACGCCACATTTAGAGGGCCTCCTGCAGTGTAGGTTTCAGGGCTAGATAGCAACTAAGTGCAGAGCATGGTGGCTGAGCTGACGAATGTGGATCCTGCAGGCTGAACGCTGAGCCCTGAACGTTGGAAGGTTGTCTGGAGTCACAGGACCTGCTTGCTCTCTCTGCTGAGATGATCTCAATGGGGACCCAGGTTCCCCCTCTTACTCTCTAGAAGTTATCAAACTGAAGCCACTTTGCATAGTGAGCTCTGAGGAACCTCAGGAAAGAGAAGAATACCTGCTTTCCAGCAGCCATTAGACTCAGCCACTCCCCACTGTGATCCCCGAGGAAACTCAGGAAGGAGAAGTCAGGATGCTAGTCCCAGGTGGTAAGGTGTGTATCAAAGAGGATGATTTCAGTGAGATGGCTGGTGCATCTTCCCTCACATAGAAAAGTGCTAAGTTCCTTAACTTTAGATGCTTCCCCCTGGTTTTGAAGTCCTAAAAGATTTGTACTGTATAAAACAACTCTCAACACCTGTGTTATAATATTATTATGTCTATACATATGAAGTAGATACTTTCCAAAGAACAACAAAGACAAATCTCAACATTCAGAGCACTGGCACCAGTGGTGAACACTCCCCAAAAGATTCAGCTAGTGGGGCAATTAGAACAGTCATCACCCCTTTTCCCATAAGATTGTGGAATGGATACTGTCACTGGGAATTGTTACAGGGAAGAACAAAATCTGACTCCATGTTGAATGCTTTACTCTAACCTTTGCTTCCTGTTGGTCTGTTTGCTACAGGGATGCTGTCCATACATAATGGCCTGTCTCAGGAAACCCCGCCCCTCTGCCTCTGTCCAGGACCTGTCCACCTGTGGATGGCTATAGGAGGGAAAAAGTAACACATCTCCCTCTGAGAGTGGCCATTCCAGGAGTTATTTGCCAGATAAATAGCCTTTTTACTTTATTTCCTCACTTCCCAGCTTTGTGTTCTATGAAAGACACTGGCATCGAGACCCTGACAAGATGGTTGCTTCAAGATACTAGTCTGCTATCTTCTCAGTCTGCCAGCTTTCCAAGTAAAGTCATCTTCCTTGCTCAGCACATCACCTCTGATTTATCACCCTGTTGTGAGGTGTGCAGAGTGAGCTTGGACTTGGTAACAATCCCACATGCATTGCAGTCAAAAAATCAAAACATAAAAGGAAGCAATATTGTAAGAAATTGAATAAAGAAACTGAAAATGGGCCATATAAAAAGATCTGAAGTCAGAAACCAGAAGGAACTCAGTGGTTGTCTGAAATATTAAGAACGCAGTTAGAACCCCTCTTGCCCATACCCCATGAAGCCACACTGGACATTTAGGCCCTGTCCATTCAGTACACCCTCTCCAGACCCCAGCTGGAGGTGCTCTGCCCCCAGTGCCCTCCTGGGTCTCAGAAGTAGAAGAAACACAACCTATGGGGTCTCCTCTGTGGTCCAGGGGAGCATCACATCAGCCACCCTGTCTCCCTGCCCATAATAAATAAGGAGGATTGTCAGCACCTGGGTAAGTGATGCTGTGGGGACCTGGACTGCCTCATCCTTGTGAGATTTGGTGTGAAGACAACACAGAAGGAGAACCAGCCAAGAGGGATCCAGGGAGCAGTGAACCCCTGTTCACAGGGACCCTGTGAGACCCAAGACTCACTCTGCCCGCCCTGCTCTGACTTTTGGGAACTGGCCTTTGTCATTCTCTGGGCGGGAGGTGGGACGGACAACACCTCCTCAGACCCAGGTGGGCAGTGGGGGCAGCATCTCTCCACCTGGGGTCCTGAATGCACAGGCCTAACCGGTCAGTGAGGCCGGCCCTCGTACATAGTGCAGTGACCTGCTGCAGGGTCTCGGGCTTCCTGGTATCCAGCTCCCCCATCGCCAACCCCAGCTTGCTGTCTTGGGAGCCCCTCACTGGCGGGCACCCAGCAGGTGAAAGCTGCATCCCCAGCGAGAAGGAGGAGAAGCCGGTGGGGCAGGGGTCCAGCATGGAGTGTCCAAGGCCCCTCTGCTCCCCCAGGAACACCCAGCCCCACCTGCCCTGGGCTGTCTCCTCTTCAGTATATGTCTTTGTGGCTGATGTTGCCAAACACCTTCCTCTGGAAGAGAAGGCTCCATGACCATGGAAGGGGTGGAAGTGAGGAGGTGCTGTAGCCCTAAACCCAGAGAGCTTCAGAACTAACTTCCCTGAGCCCTGAACGTACTGCCTGTTACATCTGTACCAACCGAGGCCATGATCCAGGCAGATTCTCTGTGGAAACACTTTTCTCTCCAACAAGAGAGGACTTGTTAACCCACAGCTGAACCCTGAGACATGGGATGTGCTGTAACTGTGGAGACTACAGGGAAGGTGTTTGAGAGGCTTCTTCCTGGGCGGCTCCCTGAGGCCCCTGGAGTTACTGGGCCCAGAGGGGGAGCACTCACGCTTCTCTCCTCACTGCAGGCCAGACGGTGCCCCCAACCACACAGCCCTGCTCCTCCGCCTCCCTGAGTTCAACAGAAACCCCCGGTCACAAGGCCAAAGCGCAGTCTTCTTGGTGAGCAGAACAGAGGCCGGTGGGAAGGGGGCTGGATGTTCAAAGCTTCTTTGTAGAAGACAAATACGGACGTTTTTTTCCATGTGTGGTGGCCGGATGCTGCAGTAATTGATGTTCCCCACACATTTATGGGTGGGTTTTAGTTTCTGTATTTTCTAAGTTTATTCTTTTTTAAACAGCTGCATATTATGAGAAAATTTTGCAATCAACCATGAGCACTTGCAAAATAAGATCTTTTGTTTTTTCTTTTCCTAAAATGTTGCAGTTTTCTATGGTGACAGATGAACCGCCTCCTACTTTTAAGTATTGATTTAACTGGCTGTGCTGGGTCTTAGCTGTGGCATGCAGGGCCTTCAGTTGCAGCATGTGGGAAATAGTGCTCTGACCAGGGATTGAATGTGGCGCCCTTTTTTGGGAGCTCAGAGTCCTAGCCTCTGGATCAGCAGAGAATGCTGCGATCTACTTAAAGCAAGGTTATTTATTTATTTTCGACTTGCTAGGTCTTCGCTGCTCTGCGGGCTTTTCTCTGGCTGTCGGGCATGGGGGCTGCTCTCTCGTTTCTGCGCTGAACTTCTCCCTGTGGTGGCTGCTCTGGTTGGGAAGCAGAGACTCTAGGCTCTTGGGTTGCAGTAGCTGTGAATGGACTTAGTTGCTCCACGGCACGTGGGGTCTTCCCTGATCAGGGATTGAACCCGTGTCTCCTGCACTGGCAGGTGGATTCTTAACCACAGCACCACCAAGGAAGTCATTCCCCTCCCCACTTCCTGCCAACATCCCCCTTTAAAAAAAGACTAAAAATAATCTCTTAAGTAAGTTTTCAGGAGTCTGAGCTCTGGGGTCAGCGTCTGTGGTGTCATTCTCCCAAAGGCGTCTTGGCTTCAGACACTGGCTGGGCTCATGAGTCCAGTAAGCAGGGCAGGTCTGGTTGCTGAAGACAGGCGTGGTCTCTGGAGCTCTGCCCTCACCGACTCACCCAGGGTCCCCGAGCCCCGGCAGCCAAGCAGAGCCTCGCGCAGGTGGGGCTGATACAGACCTGGGGCCGCTGTGGTCAGGGTGGAGCATGCAGCGGAGGCAGCTGGCTGTCTGTCCTGTGACTGATGGTGTCCTGTGTGACTGTGTAGGGCAGTCCCAGTGTCAGGTGGGGCCTTGCCACTGTCCTGGGGACAAGATAGGACCTCAGAGAGCTCACATACCCACTCCCCATCTCCCAGCTCTGCTTCAGATCATGGCTTGTGGCTGCCGGCAGCTCCCTGGGCTGGGATGCTGTGTAAAGCATCACCCTCCTTGCTCAAGGTCAGCTGAGACCCCCAGCTCTGGGGTCACACACCATCTTTGCCACCATCCAGGTCATCCCACTTCTGTGAAGGAGGGCTTGTTTGGGGCTGTGGGTGATGGGGGATTTGGGGGTGTTGTAGGCTGGCCCCAGGAGTCAGCTTTTTGAGGAGAGGGGAGCATAGGGGAGGGGAGGGAGAAAGTTTGACCTGCCCAGCCTTCCAGGGGATTCCAGGCCCAGCTCTGGTGGGAGGTGCAGGTGAGAAGCCCCTGCAGGTTTCTGGATCCCCACCGTTTTTCAGTTGAAGCCCCTCTGCCTACACCACCCCTAACTCTCCCTCCCGTGGCCCCAGCCTGAAGCCACAGAAGATGGGGCGTTTACGTGGCTTCCCTTCCTGTAGGGAAACCAAGCCACAAACACATTCCTTTAAGAATGCATAGAAACCGGAAAATAATAGTGAGTGGTTATTACTGACGCGGTTCATGTAGAGACGCTTCACAGGCCTGGCACCTGGAGGGAACAGAGGGCCGTTGCCCCGAGTCCTGGACTTTGCACCCTCCACCCCCCGCCCCCTGGCCCACTCTCCCCTTGGTGTCTTCTGGTGGCCGGGTGGACTTCAGCCTCCTGAACCTCTTCTGGAAGGACCAGGCCAGGGCAGAGGTCATTCACAGAGGGTAGGGTGTGGTCGACCTTAAGAACCCCATTGCCCCCACTCTGTGTCGGAGCTCAGTTCCGGGTCTGAGCAAGCGTGGCTTCCTGGTGCTGTCCCCACCCTCACTCACCCAAGGTGGGGGGGCTTTGTGTCCACCTTGTCCCCTCGTGCAGCCTGGTCACCCCGGGACCCGTGATGTGTGTGCATCTGTTCTGCTCACAGCTCACCCCGGGGCCCATCAGACTTCACTCATGAAAGGGAAGTGTAAGGATGAACTTTTCCATGGTTAAGAATTTCAGGTTCGGGACAGCGTTGCCCAGAGCATATGGGCACAGGTGTGAGGCCCATGCAGAGAGAAGCCACGGTGTAGTCTTCAAGGACCCTCCGGGGGGGGGGGGGGGGGGGGGGGGGGGGGGGGGGGAGGGGGGCGGTCAGGGATTTCCTGCAAATGCGGCTCCAGGCTCTGTTCTCTGCAGGGTGACGAATGAGGGCACTGCCTGTCTGTGGAGGGGCCCTGGGGCTGCCCAGCTCAGCAGGAACGGCAGGGGTGGGAAGGGAGGTCGGCCTCCCTTAGCACCACTGACCTCACACCCCCGCATCAGGGTAGCCCAGTGCCTAAACAGCCCTTTCCTCATCTAGCTCTGAAGACCTGGAAGTTGTGGGGGCTGAGGGACATGCAGAAAACAAAATTCTGTAAAGCAATTATCCTTGCATTAAAAAATAAAAAAGATTAAAGAAAAAACACAAAGGACAGCAAAGGTGGGTCTTGCGTTCTCAGCCAGCCTCTGCCAGATTCCGCCTGTGCTTACACATCAGACCAAAGTGCTGGTGCTCCCACCCTGTATCACAGATGAGAATAGAGACACAGAGAGGTTGAGCATCTTGCCCCAGCTCACATAGCTGCTGGGGGCAGGGCTGAGAACTGGACCCTGTGGTCACATCTGGAGTCCAGATGCTGTGATGACCCTGAGGGAGCGGCAGAGACCAGATGGCCCATGATGAGACAGGCGTGCACACACACACACGTGCACATGGCCTTCACCTTTGAGTCTACAGAAGTCAGAGGGAACCAGAGGGCCACCAGGAGAGGCCAAAGAAGAGTTGGGGTCTATAAGGAGGAGAAGCCACACTTCCAAGGAGGTGGGGGAATCCCTTTCCTGGTGAGTCTGTCTCAACCCCTAGATTCCTCTCCCTGGACCCAGGATTGACTGTCCAGTGACCTAACTGACTTGGCTCCAGAATTATGCCTTCCCAGGGGTTCAGCTGTTACTGGACCCCACTACTGTCAGTGATAAGGGGGGAATGAGTACATAGTCTGGGATTCAGATTTGTTTGGAGACAAAATTTATTAGAAGAGGAGTACTAAAAAACCACGAAGGCAATTGGCATGAACATATCCAGAACACTTAAGAAACCCTCTGCTGTTTATCTACCTCCTCTCCTGTCACAAAAGTGGAAGGTCTATATAACAAGTAATTCTGTGCTTACCACACTCTTTCTTTAAAATATTTATTATATATTTATTTATTTGGCTGTGCTGTGTCTTAGTTGCAGCATGTGGGAGCTAGTTCCCCAATCAGGTATTGAACATGGGTCTCTGCATTGGAGTCTTGGCAACTGGACCACATGGGAAGTCTCTTCCCTTACTCTTGTGGACAGTAACGGGTCTCAGACCTCCTGTGAAGCCCCCTTAGAGCTGAGGCATGGGGTGGCCGCAATAATCCTCCTGTGGCTAAGATGTGGTTTGTTGGTCATGACTCACTCACACTCCCTGCAAACATAGGGCTACTGCCCTGTGTATGTCCTCTGGTGTCTGATGAGGACGGACTTCCGACTGAAGCTTCACCCACACTCCCCGCAAACATAGGGCTTCTCCCCTGTGTGTGTCCTCTTGTGGGTGATGAGGACAGACTTGTGACTGAAGCTTCACCCACACTCCCCACAAACATAGGGCTCCTCCCCTGTGTGTCTCCTCCTGTGGGTGATGAGGACGGACTTCTGACTGAAGCTTCGCCCACACTCCCTGCAAACATAGGGCTTCTCCCCTGTATGTGTACTCTGGTGTGAGATGAGATTTGACCCTTGATGGAAGCTACGCCCACACTCCCCGCAAACATAGGGCTTCTCCCCTGTGTGTATACTCTGGTGAGTGATGAGGACGGACTTCGGACTGAAGCTTCGCCCACACTCCCCGCAACCATAGGGCTTCTCCCCTGTGTGTGTCCTCTCGTGTCTGGTGATAGCTGACTTCTGACTGAAGCTTCGCCCACACTCCCTGCAAACATAGGGCTTCTCCCCTGTGTGTGTCCTCTGGTGTCTGATGAGGGCTGAATTCTGACTGAAGCCTCGCCCACACTCCCCGCAAACATAGGGCTTCTCCCCTGTGTGTGTCCTCTCGTGTGTGCTGAGACTTGACCTGTCCTTGGAGCCTTGCCCACACTCTCTGTACGTGACTCTCACAATCCCCGAGGCCCCTGCCCCCGTGAGCAATGTGCCTGTGTTCTCTGGATTCAGTTTCTTGCTTGTGCTGGGCTCTTGTGTCATTCTCTCATGCACCCCAGAACCCCCGATTTGTCCTCTGGGTGAGTAGGAAGAGGCCCTTGAAATCCTCTTCAGCCTTATGCTTTTCAGGAATGGTTGGGGCCTGTCCTCAGCCTCCTGACCCTCAGATTTCTCGCTTGGGCTGTGTGGATCTTAATATCACTGATTTTGATTGCCTGGGCAGGGATCCTGTGGTTGGAGGAGGTGTCTTTCAGATGGTCTCAGGAGGGTCTGAGAGGGGTGACTGCGTTGGGTGTGCTGGCTGAGGAATTTCTGACTTTAGAAGGCCAGAGAGCTGGAGACACATGGGTGGATCTTGGGCTTTGGTTCTGTTGAAAGAGGGAGATTTTGGTCAGGTAGCTGGTTTGCCATGGTCATGCCCTCCCAACCTATCATCTAAGTGTTAACAGTGCATGATTTGTCTCCCATCGAGTGTGTCTTTATAGTACACTTTTCCACACCACTCTTATTCTCTACATCTACAGAAATCCAGGAAGCTGGTGTCAGGGGCCTTTTCTACATATCACCCAGATAGGGACCTTCCAGCAGCATCAGAGGCAGCATCTCTCCTGATAGAGGTTGATCTGCAGGGAGTTTCCCTGCGGGTGTCTGAAGTGTCATGTCACAGTGGCCACAGGTATTTACCCTACTGAGAGATAAGACTTGATGACTTAGATGAAATCTCCTGAGAGGCTCCCTGTGAGGGGACAGGGTCTATTAAGTTAGGGGAGCCTGGCCTGGAGCTCTCTGCATATGGGAGGCAGCACAGGGGGTGGTTACAGCAGGTGTGGGTAAATCTGACTTTGTGGCTCCTTGTTCAAAGAGCAGCCTTTGTGCTGATCTCTGCAGGAAGTGGGTTTGAGACTGGACAAGACCGAGCAGCCCAGGTCTCACTGACTACAGGTCTCTGGCCCCTGCTGCCCAAACAGGTTCACAAATTGCTCCTCTCTCAGTTTCCATAAATCATAAAATAAAGGCATATCCTTTCTCAAGCCTCACCAGTTTTCATACCTCATTTATTACATTCAGGCTTAGTCCATTTAACGTGCACTAGGAAGCCCTATTTAAAAATACATCTCTAGCCAGACTCTTCACATCCTCACTCGAAAGCATTTTCAGACAGCCCACTCTCCTGTCATGTCTGGCAATGAACTGACCTCTAAGGGGGCTCCCCGCTGATGTCTCATCCCCAAAATGAACCAAAGCATAGTCTTGGCACAGAGAACATGCTGCTTGCAGCACAAACCGTGCAGTTGTTCTGTGTCACCCAGGAGGACCCCTGGGGCCTGCACGTGGACACAGGCCCTGAGGCTTCTGTGTCCCATCCAGCCTCCTTCCTCTCCCTCTGTGCTTCCTCCTGCAACCCCTGGCATGGCCTCTCTTCCCGGCCCTGGGTCTGCGGCACTGGCTGCTCCCCTGCCAGGAATCCTTTCCCTCAGGTGTTATCTCTGCACAGACCCCGCCCCACCATCCTGCAGCACACCCCACCCTCTGCTCAAGCTGACCTGGGGCACGTTCCCTGTGCTGGTATTCCTCAGAGCACCAGCCCCTGTCTGGTATGAAGCCCCTGCTGACCCAGGGCAGTTGTTCTCTCTGTTTCCGTGTGTGGAGCCCCGTCTGGCACAGAACATGAACTCACATGACAACCAACTAGAACAGTAACTGAATGCACATCACTGTACATGTGTGCACCCCAATGTTCATCGCAGCACTGTTTATAGTAGCCAGGACATGGAAGCAACCTAGATGCCCATCAGCAGACAAATGGATAAGGAAGCTGTGGTACATATACACCATGGAATATTACTCAGCCATTAAAAAGAATTCATTTGCCTCAGTTCTAATGAGATGGATGAAACTGGAGTCCATTATACAGAGTGAAGTAAACCAGAAAGATAAAGACCATTGCAGCATAGTAACACATATATATGGAATTTAAAGAGATGGTAATGATAACCCTATATGCAAAGCAGAAAAAGAGACACAGATGTACAGAACAGAATTTTGGACTGTGTGGGAGAAGGCGAGGGTGGAATATTTAAAGAGAAGAGCATCGGAATATGTATATTATCTAGGGTGAAACAGATCACCAGCCCAGGTTGGATGCATGAGACAAGTGTTCGGGCAGGGTACACGAGGAAGACCCAGAGGAATCGGGTGGAGAGGGAGGTGGGAGGGGGGATCGGGATGCGGAATACATGTAAATCCATGGCTGATTCATGTCAATGTATGACAAAAACCACTACAATACTGTAAACTAATTAGCCTCCAACTAATATAGGTAAATGAAATAAATAAATAAATGTAAAAAATACTGCTGACTAAGGAATTCCATTTACTTTCTTTAAATTGGCAGATGTCAATCATAAATTTCCTAGTGTGACTCTTTAAATATGTTTGTCCTATAAGTACTTTAAAATAAAATGTCTTTATTTTAGTGAAAAAAAAAAAAAAAAGAAATGGGAAGGAATAAGGAAGAAAGAGGTAAAGGGCAGAGAGCTGGTATCTTATATCTTGACGGCACATGCCATATTTTTATTTCTTTGTTTCTAGTGTCTTTTGAAATGAAAGAGCATTATAAGGAGGGAAAAGAGGAAAGAAGATGTGAAAGCTGTTGAGGGAGCCGGGTTGAGAAGTAAAGGGGCGTGGGATGGAGGGAGTCTCAATGTCTACACACTCAGACTCACTGCACTCACCTCATCCAGTTGGCCCAAGACGTGTCCTTTCCATCCACATACTCATAGCAGTTCCTTCCTTTGGTGATCTGAGTGTCAGAGAAACAGTTACAAGCTTTCCTCTTTCTTTTATTTTTTCTTGGTAGGAAGATATAAAGAGCTATTTCCCTCTGTAGTCATTGGTGCTTTTCAGCCTGCATGGATTCACCTGCCAGTCGGACCACACAGTAAGCCCCTTACTCATCATTCCAAGTCTGAGTCTCTTGGTTCATTGAAGGCAAGGGCTCCACAAGGGAGGAGTCACTTCTGTGTGTCTCTACACTGTGGTCCCACCTCTCCTCTGACCTTTAGATAGAGGCCCTGTGAGTCTGTACACTGTGGTCTCACTTCTCCTCTGACCTTTAGATAGAGGTCCTGAGTGTCTGTACACAGTGGTCCCACCTCCCCTTTGACCTTTAGATAGAGTATCTGTACACTGTGATCCCACCTCTCCTCTGACCTTTGCATAGAGGTCCTGAGTGTCTGTACACTGTGGTCCCACCTCTCCTCTGACCTTTAGATGGAAGTCCTGTGTTCACGCCCAGGGCACACAGAACACAGGCCTGACTGTGTCATTGCCGACCATGTTATCACCATCTGTGTCCTCGCATGTAGACATGATGTAGCCCCCACCACATACAAGCGGTTAGAGGCCAGAGGACAGGGAAATGTGTGCTTCCCACCAGTCAGGCGTATCCACTATTGGCGGCCTCTTCATCAGCCACTTCATCGTCTGTGATCTGGCCCTCATAGGGGCCAAAGTGCAGGCCCAGAAGCAGATCAGACGCCTTGTTCCACACTCCAAGCCCATTGTCAGGGATGCCCGACAGTCTGATGCTTAACCCAGGGGGCAGCATGAGGGCTGAGCGATTGGCATGCCCCTTTTCCACTGCATAGTCCTTTACAAAGGTTGGGGGCCCATGGGAAGCACAGCTGTCGATGAAGAAGTTCTGACACTCCTCACAATCTGGAGGTGAGAACAGGGATGAGAGGAGGTATAGTGATGTTTCAGGTCGTAACGCCCTTCAGAAAGAACTGGGGCATTCATGGAATTTGGCCTCGATCCTGCACCCCAAGTCATAGAGGAAGAGAATGCCCAGGGGACCAAATGGTGAGGTGAAATTAGTGGACCAAGGCGCCGTAGCCACTTCTCCGTGAGTGGGCCACCGGGGTCACTCACAGAGGTAGTCGTCATCCTGGGGCTCGCTGACCTCTTAGTATATGTGGCCCTTTCTTTCTCGTAAACTGTACCTCTTCACTCTTTTCTTCTGAGTTCTAAGATGTAGAACAGAAGCTAAGCAAGGCCGGTGGGTTCTTAGTCCCTGTTTTATTGGAAAGTGTGAGATTTCCTACCTGTCCATCTATACACTTTGTTAAAACTTTCTTACATGTATTTTTCAAATGTTTACTTTTGTCATTTTATTTTTTAATGATACATTATTTATTTTTTCTCTGCGCTGCATGGCTTGTGGGATCTTAGTTCCCTGAGTAGGAATAGAACCCACACCTCCTGCAGTGGAAGTGTGGAGCCTTAACCACTTCACCACCAGAAAGTCCATTCTCTATACTTTGCTTCTTGTCCCTTTAACTACAGGTTCAGGAGACTGAGGCTCCACTGACCACAGATGCCCAGTTCAGTGAAAGCTTCCTGCACTTCCTGTTAGTAGGTTTAACTTCCCAACCTTCTTACTTAGGAAATAGTTCACTGACACATCTACTCAGAAAATATATGTTAAGGGCACATGATATGTAAGGCATTGAGCAGAGGTCTGGGCATAAACACTAACAAAGCACGGTTCCCATCATCACAGCTGTGTTTATCGAACTACTTGTAAGTGTCAGACTTTTGCATTTAATGTAAGGCTTTCAAGCACTGTATGAGTTATGTATCCTTATCTTCACTTTACACATAGCAATCAGGACATCAGAAAATGTATAAGATTTTCCCAAGGCCCCAGTGCTAACTTCATGTCTCAGATCAGTCCATCTTAAACCCATGGCTACCCAAAGTCCATGCCACACATCTAGGCCATACTTATTAGTTTTTCTACAGGGATTAGAGGAACTAATTAGAGGAAATCCCCAAATTTCTCTTACCGCCTTTTTGTCTGGGGTGCTGTCCAGGGGTCCTTGCTTTTCTGTGATGGGGCACTGGGTTCTGAACCTGCTTGGAGCCACTTGTTTCCAGCAATTTTGCTACTCCCGGCAATTCCTTCAAACTAGATTCCTTATTTAATGGTGCCCTGGACATTCTCTTCCATGTGAGTAAAAGACAACATGAATTTCTTTAGTTCTTTAGGACTTTATGAAGTGTTTTCACATGCATGACTTTAGTTAACACTTTAACAATTCTTGGAAATACCTGACTTGGGGGTGGGGGTGGGGGCTGAACACTGGAATGTAACAAAAGGACCTAGCTGTATAGTGAATCAAAACTAGAATTCATATCTTAAGGTTCTTCCCCTTCAACTTTCTGCATAGAAATGAGAGCAAGGCAGGGAGAATAGTTGGAGGTCAGGGAAAGAAGAGGGTAAGTGCTCGTAGAGAGATCCAGGGGATGGGGGGGTGTGGGGGGTTGTATCAATTAGTGGCCTTTTGATGGACGAGAATGTATGGAAAATTACAGAGGGGACAAAACACATCTGGAAAATAAGGTGACAAAGCTGTGAGATTAAGAAGAGAAAAGACGATTGGCAGAAACACATTTAGACAATACAGAAAACGAGATGAAAGTTGCAGGTTGCCATGTCCTAGAGACAATGTTTGGAATTAAAGTAGCTGGTCTCATCAGTTCTCCTTGAACAAGGCTGTATGTCTAGCTGGTTCTACTCATTTTCTTGATCCATGAATTGGGGTACAGGCTAATTCTTAATATTATAGTGGACATGAAATTTAATAACCTTCAACAAATTGTTGTGTGAGCTATTTAATACAGTAAGGACGAGAGCGTACATCCCTGGTATCAATTTATTCCCTAAACTGCCACTATATTTCAAGTGTAGCTTACAGATACTATCTTCAGCATTCTTTGACCTTTCTACTACTAGATGACTGCTTAAATGTGGAGTCACTCATTCGCAAAACATTCAGGGTCCCTCAGGGGCTTTGAGCTGGGCTTGGAACTCTGAGAATGAATGGGTGTGGGCTAGGATCTCAAAGCTCACAACACAGGGGCAGGTTAAAGAAATGATTCCAAACAGGAGAGTTGCCTATTAGAGCTCAGAGGAGGAGTGATTACTCCCTCCTGCAAGAAGGAGCATTGGAAATGATGCCCAGATGATGAGTTTCTACTCAAAAGCAGGTAATCTATGTGAAGTCCTTCTGTTGTTTTCTTATTTGTTGCTTTTCAGTCATAAACCTGAGGCTTCTCAGGGTTGTGAATTGCTTCCTCTTATTGGAGTGGGATGCTCTGAAGTAGGGATCCTGTCTCCTTCTTCATCTTGGACTGTCCACTCTACAAACTGCCCAGCATGTCCTTAAGCTTCCCTTAGTCAGATATCTTAGCATATCCCTCCCTAGCACAGCACAAAAGAACTGAGGTTGAAAACATCTCTCAGATGAATGATATAAAGATGTATGAATAAGCTTCATAGAACTATGGAAGTTTTAATCAGTTTGTAAGTGGTTTAGAGAAAGTGCATTGGATTAGATTGCATTACCAGTGATACTGTGATCTCAAGCATACAATCAAATGTTTTTTACCTCATTTTTTTGTGTCTATAATGGTGATAGCTATATACCTACTTATAGGTACTGTAGGATTGATTTAAGGTTTAAGTAAGTTTATTCACATAAAACGCTTAAAGTCTGAAATATTATGAAAATAATGTAACAATAGAACAGGATACTATGGTTGTTGTTCTTACTCACCGTAAAGATGGTGATGATATCAGGCAGTGTGCTAAAGATTCAGGGCAGGAAGGCAGCCGTCTCCAGGATCTCTGTGTTTTCTCCTGTTGTCACCTGTGACTGGATTCATGAGGAGGATATTTTGGCAACAGGATTTGGGAAATACTCACCTTCTGGTGTTTACTGTGCTCCACTCTGAAGGCCAAAGAAGAAGGTTTACCTAAAAAATGATGAGAATCAGTGTTTTGGTTGGGAAATGTTTCCAAACTCTAGGTATTCTAATTAAGGACCCATAATCCTGAGCCAGAGAGTGACAAGGACAAGGATTACCAAAGGAGGAATGGAAGATGATTTCTCTATCATCAACTCCCATGGTTTCACTGGAAGCATTACATAATTTTCTTAAAATTAGAAAAAAATATGAAACTTCATCTGTGCCTAATCTGATGTTCATAAAGTATCTAATAAATTTAGTAGGCTTTCATGACAAAAGTACTCATCAATGTAGAAATACGAGGAAGTGATTGCAATATAATAAAGGTCATATATTGAAAGTCTACCTCTAACATCCTAGTCATCAGTGAAAAGCTGAAAACTTCTATGATCAAGAAAAAAAGCCAAGGATGCCCGTTATCAACATTTCTGTTCACCATAATATTAGAAATCCTAGCCAGGGCTTTAGGTTAGAAATGGAAACAAAAGGCTTCCCTTTGGAAAGAAAGAAGTAAAATTATGTCTGTTCATAGGGGCATGGTTTCATGTGCAGAAAAATCTTTAAATCCACACACACAAAAATCCTGCATAGAAAGTTGCATGATACAAAATCAACATTGAGATATATTTCCATGCATGAAGAATGACCATTCCACAAAGGAAAAAAAGAAAGCAATCCTATTTATTTTTTTTTTTTATTTTTTCAAGGCTATAGTCAAGAGCTAAATTAAATATATATATATATATATATATATATATATATATATATATCTGTATTTATTTGTTTGTACCAGGTCTTTGTTGCGGCATGTGTGATCTAGTACCCTGACTAGGGACTGAACCCAATTTCTCTGCACTGGGAGTGTGGAGTCTTAGCCACTGGACAAATAATCTTATTTATAATAGCATTGAAAAGAATGAAGTAATTAGGAATAAATTAAGGAGATGAAAGACTTATATGTTGAAAACTACAAAATATTGCTGAAAGGAATCTAACATAAATAAACAGATAGGCATCCCATGTTTATGGATTTGGAGGCTTAATATTATTAAGCTGTTCATACTACCCAAAGCAATTTAAAGATTCAATGCAATTCCTATTAAAATCCCAATGGAAGTTTTTTCAGATATAGAAAATCCATCCAACACTTAACACAGAATCTCAGAGCACCTCAAATAGGCAAAGTAATCTTAGAAAGAACAGCAAAGCTGGAAGACTCTGATTTCAGAACATACTACAAAGGTACAGGAACCAAAAGAGTGTAGATTTGGCAAAAAGTGTTTGCTTAGTTGCTCAGTCTTCTTGACTTTTTGTGACCTTTTGGACTGTAGCCCACCAGGCTCCTCTGTCCAGGGGATTTCTCAGGCAAGAACACTGGACAGGGTTGCCATTTCCTTCTCCAGAGGATCTTCTTAACCCATGGATTGAACCCATATCTCCTGTGTCTCCTGCACTGAAGGAAGATTCTTCACCTGCTGAGCCACTGAGGAAGCTGGCTGGCATAAAGACAGATATGTCAATCAATGGAACAGTATAGACAGCCAGAAATAAACTCTTGGATACATGGTCTAATGATCTTCATCTAGGGTGTCAAGATAATGGGGAAAGTTTAATCCCTGTAATGAATGGTGCTGGGGAAACAAAATAACCATATGCAAAATAATGAGCATCATACATCTTGAAGAAAAATCAATTCATAATGGATTAAAGACCTAAATGCAAGACTTGATAATACTCTTAGAAGAAAACAAGGGTGAAGCTTCAGGACATTGAAAAAGCAGTGATTTCTTAGATATGGTACCAAGTGCACAAGTATTAGTAACAAAGTACAAATAGACAAATGAGATTGATCTTTAAACCTCTGTGCAGCAAAGAACACTGAATGAAGTTGAAAAGGCCACCTACAGGATGGTAGAAAATGTTTGTAAAATATGCATCTGATAAGGGGTTAATAATCATACACCAGTATGAAGGCTACCTCTAAGCCAGGAAGAGAACCTGATTGACCACAATGGCACCTTGATATCAAATTTCCATGCTCCAACATTGTAAGAAAAGAAATTTCTTTAGTTTAAGGAATGCAGTCTGCTTTGTTATGGCAGTCTGAGCTGACTAACAGTGAGAGAAGGAATTGAATAGACATTTCTCCAGAGAAAATACACAAATGGCCAAGAAACATATGAAAAGATGCTCAATATTACTAATCAATAGGGAAATACAAATTGAAACCTTCTGTGATGGGCAATATGTATAAGAAGTCAATAGCAAGCTTGGTAAGGATATGGAGAAATTGGAACCCTTATACACAATAGTGTAATGTAAAATGTTGCAAGCTTTCTAGAAAACAGTATGGAGTTTCCACAGAAAATTAGAACTGCTGTATGATCTAGCAATCCCACTCAAAATTGTATTTCCATAAGGAATTGAAAGCAAGATATTGAATAAATAGTGGTCATTGCTGCATTTTTCCCAATGGGCAAGATGTGTAAGCAATCTAAATGTTCATTGGTGGATAAAAGATAAAGATTATATATAAGATCTATGTTATAGCCCTTATATCCACATGCACACAATGGAATGATGTTTTGAAACCTTAAAAAAGATTTCTGTCATATGCTCCATCATGGATGGGCCTTGATGATATTATACTAAGTAAAATGAACCAATCATAAAAGAAAAATATTGCCTGAATCCACTTTGATGAGGTATTTAAATTAATCAAATCCATGGAAACAGAAAATAAAATCGTGGTTGCCAAGGGCTGTGAGGAGGAAGGATTGGAGAATTGTTACTCAGTGGGTTAGGGCTTCAGTTATGCAAGATATAACATTTCTACAGACTTGTTGTACATCAATGTGTATATATATCCCCGGTGGCTCAGTGGTAAAAAATCCACCAGCAAAGCAGGAGATGAAACAGATGCAGGCCCAGTTACTGGGTTGGGAAGATCACCTGGACAGGAGATGGCAACCCACTCCAGGATTCTTGCCTAGAGAATCCCACGGACAGAGGAGCCTGGTGGGCTACAGTCTATGGGTACGCAGAGTCAGACATGACTGAGTGATTAGCACTGTGGCCACTAACACTAACGTGAACATAGTTAGCAACAGTGTGCCATACACTCAGAAATTGTTAAAATGGTAAATCAAGACGTGCAGGCGTATGGTGAACCGAAGTGTATGTTTTCCCTGTGAAGAATCTCTACTTATGTCAAAACCTTTGCAGACAACCAAATGTTTGGCTTTCATGTCCCTTTCCCTAGTTTTAATAACCTCAGGGAACAGAGGGAATTCCCTGGTGCACAGTGGATGAGAATCTGCCTGCCAATGCAGAGGACACAGGTTCAATGGCTGGTCCAGGGAGATGCCACTTTCTGCGGGGCAGCTAAGCCTGTGTGTCACAAACTACAGAGCCTGCATCTGCTCTGCAATGAGAAGACACTCACCGCAACCAGAGAAAGCCCATGGAAAGCAACAAAGATCCAGTGCAGCCAAAACTAAATAAATAATTTTTAAAAATCTGGGAGAAAAGAAATCCATAGACGTAGACTCATAGAAGGATCTAAATTGTTTTCTCCAGTCTAGGCAGATTAACTCTTCTAAACTGTTTGAGCAGCTGAAGAGGAAGTGAGTGCTCACTTATATTTTATAATAAGTGTACTTGATTTTATTTACCTGATGCCATCTCTGGTCAGTGAAATGTGGGAAAGATCATGGAGAATAAATAGTTCTCTCCAACCCTTTCCCAGAATCAAAATAAAGAATTAGTTTAACCTTAGGGTAAGAAGATCACAGCTTTTGTTTTATATACATACATAAATAATGTATCTTGACATAATATGTTAATCATTTCCTCTTTGAAGAGATTTAATCCAATAACCAATGAGATTACTGTTAATCTGTTTGGTGAATTTATTTCTAAGGTTTCTTTAACTGCCTTTCACTAAGAATGTTTAGCAAGATAATTCTTTTTTAAAAGAATGATAAATTTTAACCATAAAACTTTTGAGAATTACACTGGAAAACCTATACATTCACCTTCATTCAGGCTAATGTCAATATTCAGCCACAGCCACTTTGGAATGCTGAAAATTATGTTTTCTTTGCTAATGGCTGAGATGTAGTTGAGACCAAAGCCTAGGCTGGTTTCAGGAAGACACCTCCACATCCTCCTGGCCTCTCACTTTGCTGCCTTGGTGTCCATTCTTCATCAGAATCTTCAGTGTCATCTCCCTGGGGCTTGATGACCTGCCTGCAGTGATGCATGAACGTTGGTCGAGCGGCTCTGAAACCTGGAAAGAAGCAAAGCATTTGTTCTAAGAAGGAGAAAAAAGCATAGAAGCAATGGAAGGTGTCACAAGGTCAGGGAATCAGTGGGATGGGCTCGGGGAATCTAGAATAAGGCAACAGGTGAACTCTGCACTGCAGGGTCAACCTCCCTCTGGTACAAAACTGTAAACATTTCCTCCAGGGTAGTCTCCACACAAAAGGAACCTGTGAGCAGACGAAGCCACCTAAGAGTGGGCCAAGTGAACACTGAGGGTGAAGACCTGCTTCATGTTTCCCAGGCTCACAGGCACCCAGCACTTCCTGTTACCTATAGCAATCAGTGCTTTGTAATTTCTTTTCACATTCCTATATCGGATTTTTTCCCATTCTCCCATCTCTTCCCATTCTTCCTTGGAGAACTATACGGAGATGTCTTTGAAAGCATCTTTGGCCTAAGGAAAATAATCGATTTCATCAGTGATTTACTAATCTAAATCAGACCTTAGAGCTGAGCCTTCTCCTCCACCTTTTGTGTAGGGAGTAGCCAGAAGCTGCAGGATGGTCTGTGTGAGACAGGGATGAAGACTTTCCTTCCTGACTGTGTCCTGCTTAACTGAACAAACACTGAGCATTTTCCTAACTCTCCCTGGACACAGAGCAGTTGAGAAGCTAGTATCCTGTTTTGTCCCACTCCACCCCACCATCTCAGACAGGATCAGGCATTCCCATCCTGTGTACAGTCACAGGGGAGTTCACTCATCTGGCCAGGCAAGCAGTCTGTGGTGCTTCAGGGACCAGTGCCATGTCCTTCCTATAGAGCTGGCTTAGAGCCCAGCTTTTCTGCCTCCACCGCTAACCGTGGGCTTCCACTCTGTTCTCCCGGGATCTCCCTCAGTGCTCTCCTCTGGAGACCTGTTCAGCCTCATGTCCATTGGAGTGCTCAAGGCCAAGGTGCCTGTGGAAGAAGAAGGTGCTGAGAGAGCCCAGACCAGTGTCCAGAGCCTGGTCTGTCTTCCTTGGGTGGAATATCCAGGGCAGGAAGGTGAGGGGAAAGTCAGGGTGAGGGTATTGGTGGTATGGACGGATCCTGACTAGATATGACAGATCAGCCTAATGTGAACGAGATTTGGTTTCTTTGTTTCCCCCACAATTCAGCCCCTCTGAGGGAAAGCACTGGGAGGGATGTGTCTGTGCGTGATGGAGGGATTCTTGAGGAGACCCGGAAACCCCTAACTGCTGGACTGGGGTCAGGCTGAAATCAGGGCTCTGTTCCAACGCAGCAGAGAGAATGTTTCTCAAATAAGGGTTTTGAGGATCTCCTCCTGGGGACTCAGAAAAATCTGGGCGTAACGTAGGTTCTACGTCTAAGGGACAAGTTGCTCGGCTTGAGGAGATCTGGGTCCCACAGGCTGAAGAAACTAGGGTCCTCAGACAGAGGGGACTGGGGATCTTTTGGCTGATGTAGAATGCTCAGGGTGAGAGAACTTGGAAACTATGAGGCTGAGGAAATCGGGGGTTTCTTATTAAGGGACTTTAGGGCTCCAACAGGCAGGACAGTTAGCGTCTTGAGGAGGAAGAGTTTTAAGGGCTCCCAGGCAGAGGTATTCAGGGTCTCCGAGGTTGAGGAAATTTGGTGTCTCTGCGGGTGCTATTTTTAGGGTGCCTCAGGATGAGGGGAACTGGGGTTAATCTAGGTATTTGAGGGTCGCAGCACTAGGGGATTTGGTGTTTCTGTTGGTGAAGGGACTTGTAATCCCTGAAGCTGATGAGACGCAAGCCCCCTTCAGATTAGGACTCAGGTCACTCAAAGTTGACAGGATTTCGGGCTTCCCACCCTGGAATTTGAAGCCATCAGGCTAAGGGTTTATGAGATCTGCTCAGGGCGCGTTCCCGTCAGTCTCCCTGCAGTCCTGCCGCGCTGCCTACCCTGTCCCCAGGAGCGCTAGAGGTTCAGTGAAGTCCAGTCCTTCCTTGCTGAGGTGAAGTGAAGGGCCAGCAGCATGCCTGTACCCTGTCAGGCACAAGCGACCAATCCGCGTTGTGACTGAGGCAGTCTGGCCAATAGGCGGCCATAAGTTGCAGAGCGCGATGGAGGCCCTGCCCCACCGCTCAGGGATTGGCTGCTCTGTGGGCGTGTCTGTCAAGCCTCCAGCGCACATGCACATCGTGGCTAGTTTGTTTGTTTTCAGGCATGGCCTCTTAGGCCTGGATCCTCAAGTGGGCGGGTTGTCCTCAGGCTGCTAGTTTCTTTCCAGTGCCCTCAATTGGTATATCGGCTCCACCAGAGTGTAACTGTGCTCCCGGAGAGTATCCTAGGCCCCCTGTGCCCTACCTTGTCAAATCCAGTTTTGGCAAGAACTCTTATGTGGTGAGTACTGCATTATTCAAGGGAAAACGGTGGAATTAGCTACATTCTGATGAGACACAAGATAAACGCCGTATGGTCAAAGTTTTAAACACAACGCGTGGAATATGGATGTTAGAAAAAACTTGGAGGATTTTTAACCTGAAAGTGGAAGTGGCACTGATGAGCCATCTGTATATGTAATGTACGTATGAAAAGCCTTCAGAAATGAGGTATAAGCAAAACCTCAAAGCCCTGCAAGTGTTGTCTCTAAGCTGAGGCATTGGTCTGGAGGACTGTGGATCCACTGAGCTGAATTAGCCTGACACCTATTGAGCTTCACAAGATAAATTAGGGACACTGTTTCTGGCCGTTAGGTAGCTTTGCTCAGAGAAAAATAAGGTGATTTCCATGTATTGGAAGCAAAGTGACTGGCTGTAGAATTAGTACCAAGTGGTGGTTGGGAGTCTGGATGGAGAAATGTTACCAGAAAAGCGAGTTTACCTCTTGGTGGGTGTAGAGCCAGAAGGTACAACCCAGCCAAAACTCATGGGAAGGAAAAGTGTATTACTTGCAGAACCATGGAGAACACCACCGAGCTTTCCAGAGCAGGGTCTTTGTAAACCACAAAGTTGGGTAAGCTTTAATCTATGAGTAAAGGCATGTTCCTGCTTCTGTGGTGACTCAGATGATAAACAATCTCTGCATAGCAGAAGACCCGGGTTCAACCCCTAAATGAGGAAGATCCCAAGACGAGGGTGGGGCAGTCCACTCCAGTATTTTTGCCTGGAGAATCCCACGGACAGAGGAGGCCGGTAGTCCATGGGGTTGCAAAGAGTTAGACATGAGTGAGAGACTAACACTTTAAGTTTACAGGCATGTTCATTAAGGGTCTTGGGCTGTGGAAGACTCTAAGCTTCAGTTGATTGAAGTCTTGAGAGTCAGAACCAGTCACCTTCAGCATCCTTTACATTTCAGCTGGTCTGGCATACATATAGATATCTATTCTTGATATATATATAGATATAGTTATAGATATCTATTCTTCTTCATATTCTTTCCCCTTATCAGTTCAATTCAGTCACTCAGTCGTGTCTGAATCTGCAGCCCTATAGACTGTAGCACACCAGGCCTCCCTGTCTCTCAGTAATTCCTGGAGTTACCCAAACTCGTGTCCATTGAGTTGGTGATGCCATCCAACCATCTCATCCTCTGTCGACCCCTTCTCCTCCTGCCCTCAATCTTTCTCAGCATCAGGGTCCATTGAAATGAGTCAGCTCTTCACATCAGGTGGCCAAAGCATTGGAGTTTCAGCTTCAACATCAGTCGTTTCAATGAACACTCTGATGTTGTTTAGAATGGACTGGTTGGATCCCCTTGCAGTCCAAGGGTCTCTCGAGTCTTCTCCAACACCACAGTTCAAAAGCATCCATTCTTCAGCAGTCACCTTTCTTGACAGTCCAACTCTCCCATCCATACATGACCACTGGAAAAACCATAGCCTTGACTAGACAGACCTTCATTAGCAAAGTAACATCTCTGCTTTTTAATATACTGTCTAGGTTGGTAATAACTTTTCTTCCAAGGAGTAAGTGTCTTTTAATTCCATGGCTGCAGTCACCATCTGCAGTGATTTTGGAGCCCCCCGAAATAAAGTCAGCCACTGTTTCCCCATCTATTTGCCATGAAGTGTTGGGACCAGATGCCAGGGTCTTAGTTTTCTGAATGTTGAGCCAACATTTTCACTCTCTTTCACTTTCATCAGGAGGCTCTTTAGTTCTTCTTCACTTTCTGCCATAAGGGTTGTGCCATCTGCATTGCTGATATTTCTCCCGGCAATCTTCATTCTAGATTGTGCTTCATCCAGCCCGGTATTTCTCATGATGTACTCTGCATAGGAGTTAAATAAGCAGGGTTAGAATATATTGCCTTGATATGCTCCTTTCCCGATTTGGAACCAGTCTGCTGTTCCATGTGTGGTTCTGACTATTGCTTCTTGACCTGCATGCAGATTTCTCAAAAGGCAGGTCAGGTGGTCTGGTATTCCCATCGTTTGGGAATTTTCCACAGTTTATTGTGACCCACATAGTCAAAGGCTTTGGCATAGTCAAGGAAGTAGAAATATATATTTTTTCTGGAACTCTCTTGCTTTTTCAATGATTCAGTGGATGTTGGCAATTTGATCTCTGGTTTCTCTGCCTTTTCTAAAGCCAGCTTGAAGATCTGGAAGTTCACAGTGCATGTCTTGCTCAAGCCTGGCTTGGAGAATTTTGAGCATTATTTTGCTAGTGTATGAGATGAGTGGAATTGTGCAGTAGTTTGAGCATTCTTTGGCATTGCCTTTCTTTGGGATTGGAATGACAACTGATCTCTTCCAGTCCTGTGGCCACTGTTGAGTTTTCCAAATTTGCTCACAGATTGAGAGCAGCACTTTCACAGCATCATCATTTAGGGTCTGAAATAGCTCAACTGGAATTCCATCACCTCTACTAGCTTTGTTTGCAGTGATGTCTCCTAAGGCCCACTTGACTTCACATTTCCTGATGTCTGACTGTAGATGAGTGATCACACTATCATGATTATCTGGTTCATGAAGATCTTTTTTGTACAGTTCTTCTATGTTTTCTTGCCACCCCTTCTTAATATCTTCTGCTCCTGTTAGGTCCATACCATTGATGTCCTTTACTGAGTCCATCTTTGCATGAAATGTTCTCATAAGCATAAGTTATTTTTTTTTTTTCCCTTTACTTTTATTAGTTGGAGGCTAATTACAATCTTGTAGTGGGTTTCTCCAAAGAAGAAATACAGATGGCTAACAAACACATGAAATGATGCTCAACATCACTCATTATCAGAAAAATGCAAATCTTAAGCGTAAGTTTTAAGGTTGCTATCGCAGGAAATGGCCACAAGGCGTCAGGACTTTTTCATGCCCAGTTGTGATTGTCTTGAAAGTGAAAGCTTTCAAGTTTTAACCCAAGAGTGCAATTCAATATGTAATGTACCTGAAGAAACACCCAAAACCTTGTGTGTTCTTTCTGAACTTTCTTATTTATTTATTTTAATAATTTTTAAAATTTACTGGCAGGTCCATGTGGCATGTGGGATTTTTAGTTCCCTGACCAAGTGTCGAACCCTCACGCCCTGCATTTGAAGCACAGAATCTTCACCACTGGACTGCAGGGAAGTCCCCCTAAGCATTATTTTTTTAAAGTAACCTTTATTTCATATTATGGTAACATTGATATACCATGTGTAGTTGGTGGCAGGTGAACCGAGTGTATTTTCTGTTTTGTTTTTGTTCAGTTGCCCAGTCAGATCTTTTTGTAGGAGTGCTCCCTTTGCTAGAGGCCCTGATATACTGGTAAGACATCTATTTGTATATGCATAAGTGTACATAAATGTAAATATCTAGGTACATAGATATATAAATGTCCAGATAGAGATGTAAATGTCTAGGTATGTAGATATACAAATGTCTATATGCATAGAGATGTACATTGTAGGTACATAGATGTATAAATACTTAGGTTCATAGAGACATAGATATCTATATACATAGACATATAAATGTGTAAGTACATATAGACAGAACTATCTATGTATATACAGATATAAATATCTATTATAGATACATATATACATAGATATCTATATACATAGACATGTAAATATCTGTATACACGGAGGATGGTTACACAGTGGACAATGAAGGAGACCACCTTATAGACAAAATAAGTGATACAGATAGTGGAATTTTAAGAGCATACTAGGAGAGAGAAACATAAACAATTTCAAACAAAGAGAACACAGCTAAGCAAGATGCATGTGACTAGTTTTAATCTGAGGGCACTAAACCAACAAGTCCACAGGAGGTCAGTACATGATGGCAAAGTCTGGAAGGGTGAGATAGTGAAAACTAGTTAAATGTTTCATCTTTGTTTACAAAATATACATTATACATCTTTGGATTCATACTTGTTACCTCCTTAAGTATGTATCACCCTATATATCCTCATATGCCCACATCCAAACTGTTTCAACTCAAATCAAGCATACTCCAACTTGTTGCAACTCTAGTTAGTCAACTGTTGGAGTTTCATAAAAAAGACACATTGTGGTTCTATTGTATAGACCAGTAATGGTTAGGACTTCTAACTTTATTTTTTTTTAGGGTCCTTAGAGATCATTTAAAATTTCAACACTTCTCCCTGCTTCACCTTGTTCTGATTCAATTGACATTGGAAAAGTTATGGAAGGAGTGTTTAATATAATCTGAACTCACCAGGTATCTATTGTTTGGTGTACATAAAGATCTGAGCAGTAGACTTCGATGGACGTAAAAATAAATATTGTGGATATAGAATATAATTAGAAATTGTGAGAGTCATTTGACCAGAGAGAAATCACAATGGATCCACTTCATCTCTCACACCCACGAGGACACGTTTATCTTGGTAATAATATCAGCAACTGAAGAGTTAAAATGTTGAAAGGTTGTTGCTGAACTATAAGACACCAGGATTCTTGGCCTCCTGAGGAGACGAATTCAATCCAGGGCCAGAGACGAGGCTGGATAGCTCAGAGCTTTTGTGTAACAAAGTTTTATTAAAGTATAAAGGAGATAGAGAAAGCTTCTGACAGAGGCATCAGAAGGGAGCAGAAGAGTACCCCCCCCCCCTTCTCTTTAGATGTATGTTATATAGTCACTGATAGTCTGTTAATGAAAAGAAAGGAGTGTCATAAAATTTAGAATGACACCAGATAATTCATCCCTGGCCATAAAACGATTGACTTGAATCTTGTAGAAGGGCAGAATACCAACAAATAGTTTCATTTACATAGATTAGGGGAAGAATACCTGAGTAAGTAGGTTGGGCCATTTCGTGGAACCAACTTAAGATAGAGTCTGGGGTTCATTAACATAGCTTAAGACAATATTTCCATAAGAAAAAGAAATGTATTGGTTAGCTCAAGGTTTGAGAGTAGTTAGCTTCAGGTGAAATCACCTGTCATGGCATCACAGCATTTTAAGAGAAACTTCCTTTTAAATTTGTATAGAGAAGGAAAATATCTCCGGTTTTCTTCCTCCTGCTGCTTAAGAGAGATAAAAATGTCTGGCACTTGCAGCCTCTTTCCTCCATTTGGAGACCCCTGGCCTTCCTGCCTGTTACCCTCTCAGTGTTATCACTGTGAAAAATGATTATGAAAAGAAATCTATGGAATGTTTTCATAGATAGGATGCAACTTTCCAAGAGGCTTTAAATTTCAGGTGAATGTTCTATTGTTTGAAATCTTGAGTGGATTACAGACTCTGTAAGTTTTACAGACTGTTCAAAGTTACATTCTATTCCATCCCAGCCTGAATGCATTACCTTTTGGTCCTTGCACTTTTGACACACTTCATCAGCTTAGAGACAATCTGTGTTGGAGAGTGTTCTAAACCAATGTGTGCATACCAGCTGCAGGTCTGACAAGAAACATTCACTCTCATGTTATTGTAGTTGCTGTTCAGTTGCTAAGTTGCGTCTGACTCTTTGTGACCCCATGGTCTGCAGCACACCAGGAATCCCTGCCCATCACCAACTCCCTAACCTTGCTCAAATTCATGAGAGTTGAGTCAGTGATGCCATTCAACCATCTCTTCCTCTGTCATCCCCTTCTCCATTTGTCTTCAGTATTTCCCAGCATCAGGGTGTTTTCCCGTGGGTTGGCTCTTCACATCAGGGAGCCAAAGGATTGGAGCTTTGGTTTCAATGTCAGTACTTGCTATGAATGTTCAGGACTGATTTCCTTTAGGATGGACTGGTTTGATCTTCTCGCAGACTCAGGGACTCTGAAGCGCCTTCCCTAGCACCACAGTTCAAAAGCATTAGTTCTTAAGTGCTCTGCCTATTTTGTGGTCCTACTCTCATGTCCGTACATGACAACTGCAAAAACCAGCAGCTTTTACTCTCACATATGGGATATCAAATATGTTTTTACATATTGCCTGCTGTGTTTAGGCTCTTGGGTCATACTTCATGTACCCATGTAGTGTTGTATTTAAATCCAGTTTGAAACAGAGCTTTATTTGAAGAACATTTTGCCCACGAGCAGCATTCTATTCTCACCAGCACCTCTTACCTTGGTGTGACATCTCAAAACTCAGAAACTCTTACATGTTATATGAATATCGATTTCATCATAGCATAGTTTAAACAGAGAAGTGACAAAATCAGGGTGCCTATTTTATCAGGTTTCTCCAGGCAGAAAATTGAAGCTTGATGTGGTTCAGTTGCTCAGTCGTGTCCAACTCTTTGCAACCCCATAGACTGCAGCATGCTGGCCTTCCCTGTCCTTCACCATCTACCAGAGTTTGCTCAAACTCATGTTCATTATGTTGGTCATGCTATCCAACCATCTCGTCCTCTGTCATCCCCTTCTCCTCATGCCCTCAATCTTTGAAATTGAAATTGTTGGAAGGCGGAGTTCATACAGCTTATGGGCTTCTTGACTCAATTTTTTTTTTTTTTTTGTAAGAATTTCTTATGTATTTTTTCAAGTGTGATCTTTCATTCATATAATAGCAAATAACAGAATTAGAAGAAACCAATTTGAAACAACGGAATGTTTTTCTCCTGGCAATCTGAACTAAAAGGAACCAGTGGGAACCACAAAGATGTGAGTGCCTAGCTTTTAAGAAATATTTTAGGTTGGCAAATACTAACTAGTATGCTTTCCATATCAACAATTTTTATTCTGATAAAGAATATCCTTTCCTAGAAGGCTTCCAGTGTGGCTGCCTCCTGCTGGAAGCATGGGAGATGGAATCAGGTCACTTTCTGTCTGTCTTTAAAAGACACTGGACTCAACTCTAAGAAATCCCTGGATCTTCCCTTGATCCTGACCATCACATGGCCAAAGATACTGGTAACAGTTTTTTTTTGCCTGTTAAAGTGTTTAATGACAAAGATTCTTTCAGTTTCCTGATGTGGGTGACATGTGGGGTCCAGTGATGATTTTTTTCTTTGAGAAACTTACTTGCTAGTTCCCACCTGAGGCTAAGGCCCTTGTCCAATGATGAGAGACCTGTGCCTCCAGGGAGAGAAACTTTACACTAGCTTAAACCTGACCATGTTCTGTCTGCATGGTAGATTTAGACCTCTCTGTCTTGTCTGGGATTTTCCCTGGTGGCTTTGATGGTAAAGAATCTGCATGCAGTGCTGGAGAATTGGGTTCATCTCTGGATCTGGAAGATCCCTGGGAGAAGGGAATGATGACTGAATCCAGTATTCTTGCCTTGAGAATCCCATGGAGAGAGGAGGCTGGAGGGCTATAATCCATGTGGTCATAAACAGTCAGACATGTCTGAACGATGAACACTTTAACTTTTCAATCCTGTCTGCACTGAGTATGTTTAGACAAGACTGCTTGCTCTCTGCAATGAGAATTTGACACCTGACCATGTTCTGTGTGCACGAGGACGTGGAGATCTGGGTGTGGACTGGGCCTGGCCTCTGTCGGGGCAAACTCCATGCCTGTGTCTGAATGTCAGTGCTCAGAGGTCTGGGGTCTGGAGCGGAGGTGGACCTCTCTGGGTAATGTGCCCTCCTCTGAATGGGGTTCCATGGCCCTCCCAGGGTCAGTGGTGCAGTAGGGCTGTTAGTCTATCCCCCTGCCAGGTTCACCTGCCCTGAGGTTCATGGAGACTCCTCAGGTGGGCTACTTGGTAATTATTCCAGTTTTTCACTGCATTCAGTTTGAGTAGGGAGGCAGGTTCACCTGGCTCATTGATCCCAGGGTACAAGGTTCAGGCAAAAATCCAACGGGCAGCAAATGAGGTTGTTATGTGATCGCCTTCCTGTCAGCCGTCCCTGCTCAGCAGACACCAGACCTGCCCCTCATCTTCTAACCCCACGCCTGGTGTGTTTTCTCAACACCTCAGTGGGAAAGCAAAGAACGGAGCCCACTGGAACCAAGGCAGTGTGTTCAACATTATCGTGACAGCAGTACTAAAAAACGAAGGCAATTGGCATGAACATCTCCAGAACACTTAAGAAACCCTCTGCTGTTTATCTACCTCCTCTCCTGTCATGAAAGTGGAAGGTCTATTTAACAAGTAATTCTGTGCTTATCACACTGTTTCTTTAAAATATTTATCATATATTTATTTATTTGGCTGTGCTGTGTCTTAGTTGCAGCCTGTGGGAGCTAGTTCCCCAATCAGGGATTGAACGTGGGTCTCTGCATTGGAGTCTTGGCAACTGGACCACATGGGAAGTCTCTTCTCTTACTCTTGTGGACAGTAACGGGTCTCAGACCTCCTCTGAGGCCCCCTTAGAGCTGAGGCATGGGGTGGCTGCAGTAATACTCCTGTGGCTAAGGTGTGGTTTGTTGGTCATGACTCACTCACACTCCCTGCAAACATAGGGCTACTGCCCTGTGTATGTCCTCTGGTGTCTGATGAGGATGGACTTCCGACTGAAGCTTCGCCAACACTCCCTGCAATCATAGGGCTTCTTCCCTGTGTGTGTACTCTGGTTTCTGATGAGGACGGGCTTCTGACTGAAGCTTTGCCCACACTCCCCACAAACATAGGGCTTCTCCCCTGTGTGTGTCCTCTTGTGGGTGATGAGGACGGACTTGTGACTGAAGCTTCGCCCACACTCCCCGCAAACATAGGGCTTGTCCCCCGTGTGTGTCCTCTTGTGTGAGATGAGATTTGACATAACACTGAAGCTTTGCCCACATTCCCTGCAAACATAGAGCTTCTCCCCTGTGTGTCCTCTGGTGTGAGATGAGATTTGACCAGTGAAGGAAGCTACACTCACACTCCTGGCAAACATAGGGCTTCTCCCCTG
This sequence comes from Axis porcinus, assembly GCA_003798545.1. NCBI lineage: Eukaryota > Metazoa > Chordata > Mammalia > Artiodactyla > Cervidae > Axis > Axis porcinus. Next base: position 107,099 of record QQTR01033839.1, on the reverse strand, counting down.
TGTGTGTCCTCTGGTGTGTGATGAGGAGGGACTTCCGACTGAAGCTTCGCCCAGACTCCCCGCAATCATAGGTCTTCTCCCCTGTGTGTGTTCTCTGGTGGGTGATGAGGACTGACTTCTGGCTGAAGGTTCGCCCACACTCCCCGCAACCATAGGGCTTCTCCCCTGTGTGTGTCATCTGGTGTGTGATGAGATGGGCCTTCTGACTGAAGCTTCGCCCATACTCCCCGCAAACATGGAGCTTCTCCCCTGTGTGTGTCCTCTCGTGTGTGCTGAGACTTGACCTGTCCTTGGAGCCTTGCCCACATACTCCGTACATGATTCTCATAATCCCCGAGACCCCTGCCCCCGTGAGCAATGTGCCTGTGTCCTCTGGATTCAGTTTCTGGCATGTGCTGGGCTCGTCTTTCATTCTCTCATGCACCCCTGAACCCCCCATTTGTCCTCTGGGTGAATAGGAAGTGGCCCTTGAAATCTTCTGAGAGGGTAACAGGCAGGAAGGCCAGGGGTCTCCAAAGGGAGAAAAGAAGCTGTAAGTGCCAGACATTTTTATCTCTCTTAAACGGCAGGAAGAAACAAACCAGCGATCTGTTTTTCCTTCTCTATACAAATTTAAAAGGAGGTTTCTCTTAACCTTCTGTGTTGCCATGACACCTGGTCTCACCTAAAGCTAACTACTCTCAAACTTTGAGTTAACCAATACATTCCTTTTTCGTATGGAAATGTTGTCTTAAGCTATGTTAATGAACCCCAGACTCTACCTTCAAGTTGGTTCCGCCAAACGGCCTAACTTACTTACTCAGGTATTGTTCCCCTAATCTATGTAAACGGAACTATTTGTTGGTATTCTGCCCTTCTACAAGATTCAAGTCAATCGTTTTATGGCCTGGGATGAATTATCTGATGCCATTCTAAATTTTATGACATTCATTTCATTAACAGACTGTGAGTGACTATATAACATACAGCTAAAGACTAGGAGGGGGGTACTCTTTTGCCCCCTTCTGATGCCTATGTCAGAAGCTTTCTCTATACTTTAATAAAACTTTATTACACAAAAGCTCTGAGCGATCCAGCCTCGTCTCTGGCCCCGGATTGAATTCGTCTCCTCCGGAGGCCAAGAATCCCGCGTCTTATCGTTCAGCAACAACCTTTCATCTTGGGGGCTCGTCCGGGATCCTTCAGGACAAGGTAAGGATGCTTGGAGCTCTAGTTCTTTGTTCTCCTAGCAAACACGTTTTCTGCTGTACTTTACTAACTCTATGGTGTGCTTGTGTGAATGAATGAAACGCCCTGCGCGAAGCAAGTGTGGAGCCCTGCTCTGCGGTCCCGCGGTGACCTCATAAGGCTATGGTAGAAACCTGTCGGGGGTTTATACCGACCTGCCAATGCCAAGAGGCAACCAATGTCTCCTTCGGGAACTGACCAGAAACGGGCAAAGCGTGTGGACCGAACTCTCCTTTCTCGGTCAAACTTTTCGGTCTCTTTGACCATTTCATAACTCCTTGGGAATTAGAAGTACTAACCTTATCTATCGGATCATAGACTTTCAAGGGACTTGTGATTTATGTTGCTGCTATACTGTGGTCTAGGTCTCAAACTTGGATTGGTAGTCAGGAAGCGCCTAGCCTCGCTAGGCATGGAAAGTTCGGAAGCTAGATGGAGCTCTAACTCCCAGAGCATCTCTGAGGTTAAAGGTTACCCGGATTGGAACTGCAATGGTTTTTTCCTTTGGTAACACTGGCTCTTAGTGGACCAGAGGAGGCTCTTATACTGGTGTGGTGACGCTTGGGAGGAACATCTCAGTTTCATGTTTGTATCGGTCTTATTGCGGTCAGGAATGTACTCAGGGTTGTGCACAGGCACTCAGGTGACGAATGTGTCCCCCAGAGGTCTTAGCTTGGGAGGCATTCCGGAAGGTTACTCTGATTGCGCCCCGGGTGGCATCAGAGGCAAGCGAAGTGAAGGGCTGGACGTCAGTCAGGGATGCCATCAGGTCTACCCCTGGTGCATCCCCACCCCGTCTCGGTGGTAGAACCGGGAGGGACGAGTGTGACGCCTGCGTCGGTAAGGGACAGACTAAGTCCGACCAGGAAAGGAAAGCTTTTGGTGTAACGTCTGTCTACACCCCCATCTAGAGCAGGGAGGGACGCCTCCGGTAGAAAAATGGCGCTGGTCGCTTTTTTTCTCTCTTACAGATGGGAGCTAACAATTCCAGCCTCACTCCTTTGAACTGTATCCTGAAAAACTGGGATAGATTTGATCCCCAGGGCTTAAAGAAGACACACCTGGTCTTCCTATGTGATACTGCATGGCCTCGGTACCCACTGGAGGACGGCGAACGGTGGCCAGTTGGAGGGTCTCTTAAGTATAACACTGTTTTACAATTAGACCGGTTCTGTAAAAAGCAAGGAAAATGGGTAGAAGTAGCGTATGTGTTGCCCTTTTTCTCTCTGCGAAATATGCCAGACTTATGTCCTAAGGGTGTAGATTTGGGTGTGAAACCTTCCGCTCCCCCCTGTCCTCCTACTTTGCCCCCGTATCCGGGTCTCCAAGCTGAGGTTCAAACTGCTTTGGTCTCAGTGGACAGGAGGCAAAGAGATAAAGAAAAGCAGGTTTCTCCAATCTATCCCTGGGATATGTGCAGAGCAGCCAGAGAGACTGAGGGACAGCCACTCATGCTGTTGCCTCTTCATGAAGTACCCACCGGGAGAAATTATCAGTCTATGAGAGTTAATAAGCCTTTTTCTTATCAAGAGATACAAAGAATTAAAGAGGATCTGGGAGACTATTTGGAGGACCCAGAAAAATATATTAGAGCTTTTAAAGGTGTTACTCTGCATTATGACCTCACTTGGAAGGATGTGATGTATATCTTGGGACAAACGTTGACTCCCGACTCAAAGGCTCGAGTTTTGGGAAAAGCGGTTGCTTATGGAGATGAATGGCTTGGTAATGAATCAGTGGGAAAGAGGGAGGACGAGATAACTGCCCTCCCCACTGGGAGTCAGGCGGTCCCAGCTACAGAACCAGACTGGGACTATAACACTGCTAAAGGAAGATGGGATCAGAGTCATTTTGTCAGATGTATTCTTGAAGGACTCAGACAGGCGCGTTCTAAGCCTTTAAACTATGGCAAACTGGCGGACATAGAACAGGAGGAGAAGGAAGCTCCTGGTAAATTCCTAGATAGACTGAGAGAAGCCCTTCGCAGATTCACTGAGATTGATCCCGAAAGTGAAGAAGGGAAAGTGATCTTAAAAGATAAATTTCTCACTCAGTCGGCTCCAGATATTCGCCGTAAGTTATCAAAACGGGCGTATGGACCAAATCAGTCTTTAGATAATCTGTTACAACTGGCTCAGACAGTCTATTATGGTAGGGAATATGAGGAAAAGAAAGAAAGGCAGAAAAAGACGAAGGAAAAGGCGGAAGCCCTCGCAATGGCTATGAAAACCGTTCTTAAGCAGCCTGAGAAAAATGCCCAGAGGGACCCAGGTGAAAAGGGATGGGCTTGTTATTGCTGTGGAAAGGAGGGGCATCTCAAGCGGGATTGCCCTCAGGCATCTAAGCCGCCCCCGGCTCCATGTCCGGTCTGCAAGGGACCACACTGGAGGAGAGACTGCCCCCAGAGGCGTAGGTCTCAGGGGTCTGACTCTCAAGACAATCAGGACTGAAGGTGCCCGGGGGTCCCCACACAAGCTCCCGTCCTAATTACACCTGAGGAACCCCGGGTATTGATAACGGTGGGAGGCCAATCCGTCAATTTCCTTTTAGATACTGGGGCAACTTACTCCGTGCTTACTGAAGCCCCTGGCCCACTTTCTTCCCGATCCGCTTCCGTAATGGGACTGTCTGGACGAGCCAAAAGGTATTACTTCAGTTATTCTCTATCATGCAACTGGGATTCTGTGCTATTTTCACACGAGTTTCTTATCGTGCCAGAATCACCCTCACCCCTTTTGGGGAGGGATATACTGAGCAAAGTCCATGCCTCTGTTTTCATGAATATGGAGCCCTCCCTTTCTCTCCCTTTAGTTGAACAAAATGTGAATCCTAGAGTGTGGGCTGATGGAAAATCTGTGGGTCGAGCACAAAATGCTATTCCTGTAGTTGTCAAGCTCAAGGACCCACACCTATTCCCACATAAGAAGCAGTATCCACTGAAACCCGAGGTTAAGGAAGGGTTAAAACCCATCATTGAGAATTTAAAGGAGCAGGGACTATTAGTTCCCTGTAACAGTCCATGCAACACTCCTATATTGGGTGTAAAAAAATCAAATGATAAATGGAGATTAGTTCAAGATTTACGAATAATAAATGAGGCTGTGGTTCCTTTACACCCTGTGGTGCCTAATCCTTATACTCTATTGTCTGAAATTCCTGAACGAGCCAAATATTTTTCAGTAATTGATTTAAAAGATGCCTTCTATTCAGTGCCTTTGGCAGAGGAAAGTCAATTTCTATTTGCCTTTGAAGACCCCACACAGCCAGCTTCCCAGTTAACCTGGACAGTTTTGCCGCAGGGATTTCGTGACAGTCCTCACTTATTTGGACAAAGTTTGTCACGAGATCTACAAAACTTTAATAGCTCTGAAGCGGTAGTGTTACAATATGTAGATGATATTTTGCTCTGTGCTGAGACAGAGGAAGCTTGTTCACGAGCCTCAGAAGATTTCTTAAACTTTCTGGCAGGCTGCGGTTACAAGGCATCAAGAGAAAAGGCTCAGCTTTGTCAACAATCTGTTAGATATCTGGGCCTAATCATATCAGAAGGGACTAGGGCCATAGGCCCTGAGAGAATTAAACCTATACTAAACCATCCCCTGCCTATGACTTTAAGACAATTGAGAGGATTTTTGGGAATCACAGGCTACTGTCGTATTTGGATTCCGAGCTATGGGGAACTTGCCCGGCCTTTATATAAACTTATAGCTGAAACTCAGCAGGCCCAAACCGACAAACTAGTTTGGTCTCCAGATACTCAAAAGGCTTTTAAGGTTCTTCAGACTGCTCTCCTGCAAGCTCCCGCTTTGAGTTTGCCCACAGGGTCAGAATTTAACCTGTTTGTCACTGAAAGAAAAGGTATGGCCTTGGGAGTTTTGACACAACCCCGGGGGCCTCACCAGCAACCTATTGCTTATCTAAGCAAAGAATTAGATGTAATTGCACGTGGGTGGCCCCACTGCCTAAGAGTAATTGGGGCAGCGGCTTTATTAGCACCTGAAGCTTTAAAAATAATTAATGGCCGAAACCTTACTGTACTGACTTCTCATGATGTGAGTGGAATCTTGAATTCTAAGGTTAATATTTGGATGACAGACAGTAGACTTCTTAAATATCAGTCACTGTTGTTAGAAGGACCAGTAACTAAGCTTAAAGTTTGTGGAAATTTAAATCCTGCCACTTTCCTTCCTGAGAAAGAAGATGAAACACCTGATCACGATTGTTCCCAATTCCTAACTTTAAACTATGCAGCTCGGGAGGATCTAATGGATACCCCATTAGACAATCCTGACATGGAAATATTTACAGATGGCAGTTCTTTTGTTCGAGATGGAAAGCGCAAAGCAGGTTACGCGGTGGTGACTGCTGAACAGGTTTTAGAAGCAAAATCTCTCCCCCAGGGAACCAGTGCCCAGTTAGCGGAGCTTGTGGCTCTGACCCGAGCTCTAGAGTTAAGCAAAGGGCAACGAGTGAATATCTACACTGACTCTAAGTATGCTTATTTGACTTTACATGCTCATGCTGCAATATGGAAAGAAAGACAGTTTAAAACAGCAACAGGAGAACCTATTAAGCATTTCAGAGAGATTGAGAGACTTTTAACTGCTATCTATTGTCCTAAAGAAGTAGCTGTTATGCATTGCAAAGGGCACAGCAGGGATGGGAGTAAAGTAGCTGCCGGTAACCTGTTAGCTGACTCTCAAGCAAAAAAAGCGGCGCTTTACGAAACCCCCTCCTTACAGACGCCTTTGATCTGGACAGGTCCTGTAGAACAGGAAAAACCACAATATACTGAGGAAGAATTAGAAAGATATGAAAAAAGAGGAGCAAAGATTACTGATAAAGGATGGTTACAGTCCGAGGATGGACGATTAATAATTCCTGAAAATGCTCAGTGGAAAATTCTTAAGGGTTTACATCAGAGTTTTCATTTGGGTGTAGAAAGTACTTACCAGATGGCTTCTCGTTTGTTTGAAGGTAAAAATATAATGAAAACTTTAAAGAACATTATCAAACGGTGTGAGATATGTCAGAAAAATAACCCAAAGACTGAAAAACTAGCAAAATCTGGATTACAACGAAGGGGAAAGTATCCTGGAGAGGACTGGGAAATTGATTTTACTCATATGCCAAAAGCTAATGGATATTCTTGCTTACAAGTTTGGGTAGATACTTTTACTGGATGGATTGAGGCGTTCCCCTGTCGTAGTGAACAAGCTAAGGAGGTTATAAAGATTTTAATCCATGAAATTATCCCCAGGTTTGGGCTGCCACGGAGCCTTCAGAGCGACAATGGCTCCGCCTTTAAAGCTGCTGTAACTCAGGGGGTGTCTAAAGCTCTAGGAATAGAGTATCACTTACACTGTTCCTGGAGACCCCAATCCTCAGGAAAGGTTGAAAAAGCTAATGACATTATCAAAAGACATCTGCGCAAACTAACTCAAGAAACGCAGGACAACTGGATTAAAGTCCTACCCATAGCTTTAATGAGGGCTCGAACTGCCCCAAAAAAGGAGGGACTGTCCCCCTTTGAATGTATTTATGGAAGGCCTTTCTTACGCACAGACATTGTTATAGATCCTGAGGCCTTAGAGTTAACTAATTATGTAACTCAACTCTCAGCTTTTCAACAGGCATTAACAGAACTCCGGGAGACGACTCCTGACCCAGCCTCTGAATCCAGCAAGCCTCTATTTGAGCCAGGAACCGAGGTCCTCATAAAAACATTGGGATCTGGGGGCTCATCCCTCGAGCCCCTCTGGGAAGGCCCTTACCAGGTTATTCTTTCTTCTCCCACAGCTGTCAAAGTCCCAGGAATTGATTCGTGGGTACATCACACTCGAGTCAAGAGGTGGCACCCTGACCAGAACTAAGTGATGTCATTTTATGTCTTTACTTTCTATGCTCTGACTTTGTATGTTTCAGATGGGCCTGATAATCTATGTGAGCCTACTTCTGCTGACTCCAGAAGTCCTGAGTCTGCCATTTGATCCTCAAGACAATGCCTTCCTGTCCTGGGCTCACTCCTATGCTGCATTCCACAATCGGTCTAACTGCTGGGTCTGCGGAGCACTCCCCTCTTCATCAGTGGAAGGCTTCCCATGGTGGACATCTCCACTTCAAGGAAAAGACTTTCTCCAAGTCTGCGAATACCTTCGACAACAATCACATGTGATGCCTCTTCTTCGTCTGATGACATCTAACAACCCTAGAATGGACTGGTGCAATACTTTGTACCTTAACTATGGACATAATGTGACTTTTAATTTTGATTATACACTGTCTCAGTTTGATCACTATTTTGCTGCACATAAGACAAATAGGTCTAGATCTGATGGTTTTTTACCTGACGTTTATCAAATATGGGATGAGGTTATATGGCTAACTCCTGAAAAGGGACGTCTAATATCTACTGCCCCTATATGCTGGGAACAAGCAGAGCCATCCCCCAAAGTTAGCCAGCAACTTAATTACACTGATTGGAAACAATTGGGATTTTTGCCTCAAGAAATATGTAACGTAATCATTCCCGTGTTTTCCAATCCCAGTTCAGGACCTCCCTTTGTCTGGCCAGGCACTAATTGGGACTGGGTATCTCAGTCACGCTGGCTTGCCCCAAACGGGACTTATTGGATATGTGGCTCTTACCTATGGGCTTGGCTTCCCCCTGGCTGGATAGGGAGATGCACCCTGGGTCTAGCCTTTACTCATGGTTTTATATTTTCAGAGCTTCCAGAAAAGCCTGCTAATTTACCCCACCTTAAAACTCGGTGGGCAAGGTCTGTATTTCACTGGTATGATTATTTGGCTGCAGTGTTTGTCCCCTCTTTGGGAACTACAGATGTTATGCTACGAGTAGATGCTTTGACTAATTTTACTCAACAGGCGTTACAAGATTCTCAAAAAGCTATTTCAGCTCTTAATGCTGAACAAGCACAAATTAGAAAGGTGGTTTTACAAAACAGATTGGCCTTAGATATTCTGACGGCTGCACAAGGAGGAACTTGTGCCATCATTCATACTCAATGCTGCACATATATACCTGATATGAGCACTAATGTTACTCATTTTACTAAACACATGAACAAGATGATTGGGGCCATGGATACTCCTGAAGCCTCAATTGCCTCACTCTGGGAGACGTTAACTAGTTCCCCATGGTGGAAAACTATCTTAATTACAATAATCCTGATTGTTTTGTTTTTGCTGTTTGCTCCCTGCATCTGTAACTGTGTAACTGGATTTGTTTCTAGTCGCATGAAAGCTTTTAAGTTACAAATGGTTGCTCAAACTCCTGCTATCACTGCAGCTTCTTCCGACTACTATTTGGGGCCCCTGGATCAGACATCCTCACTATGAGGATTAGGAGAATATGTTGCCTCACCAATTTAGGGACAACGCCCCTTGTCAGCTCGGAAGCAGTTATGGAATGGAAACGACGCCCCTTTTCCCTAGGCAACATAATTCTCCTAAAAGAAAAGGGGGGAATGAGAGGGTAACAGGCAGGAAGGCCAGGGGTCTCCAAAGGGAGGAAAGAAGCTGTAAGTGCCAGACATTTTTATCTCTCTTAAACGGCAGGAAGAAACAAACCAGCGACCTGTTTTTCCTTCTCTATACAAATTTAAAAGGAGGTTTCTCTTAACCTTCTGTGTTGCCATGACACCTGGTCTCACCTAAAGCTAACTACTCTCAAACTTTGAGTTAACCAATACATTCCTTTTTCGTATGGAAATGTTGTCTTAAGCTATGTTAATGAACCCCAGACTCTACCTTCAAGTTGGTTCCGCCAAACGGCCTAACTTACTTACTCAGGTATTGTTCCCCTAATCTATGTAAACGGAACTATTTGTTGGTATTCTGCCCTTCTACAAGATTCAAGTCAATCATTTTATGGCCTGGGATGAATTATCTGATGCCATTCTAAATTTTATGACATTCCTTTCATTTCATTAACAGACTGTGAGTGACTATATAACATACAGCTAAAGACTAGGAGGGGGGTACTCTTTTGCCCCCTTCTGATGCCTATGTCAGAAGCTTTCTCTTTACTTTAATAAAACTTTATTACACAAAAGCTCTGAGCGATCCAGCCTCGTCTCTGGCCCCGGATTGAATTCGTCTCCTCCGGAGGCCAAGAATCCCGCGTCTTATCGTTCAGCAACAACCTTTCACTTCTTCAGCCTTATGCTTTTCAGCAATTGTTGGGGCCTGTCCTTGGCCCCCTCACCCTCAGGTTTGTCGCTTGGCCTGTGTGGATCTGAAAATCACTGATTTTGATTGCCTGGGCAGGGATCCTCTGGTTGGAGGAGGTGTCTTTCAGATGGTCTCAGGAGGGGCTGAGAGGGGTGACTGTGTTGCGTGTGTTGGCTGAGGAATCTCTGACTGGAGAAGGCCAGAGAGCAGGAGGCACATGGGTGGATCCTGGGCTTCGGTTCTGCTGAAAGAGGAAGCTTTTGGTCAGGTAGCTGGTTTGCCATGGTCAGGCCCTCCCCACTAATCATCTAAGTGTTGACAGTGTACGATTTGTCTCCCATCAAGTGTGTCTTTATAGTCCAGTTTTCCATTCCACTCTTATTCTCTACATCTACAGCAATCCAGGAAGCTTGTGTCAAAGGCCTTTTCTACATATCACCCAGATAGGGACCTTCCAGCAGCATCAGAGGCAGCATCTCTCCTGAGAAGTGGGTCTGCAGGGACTTTCCCTGTGTGTAAGTATCGGAAAAGTCATGTCAAAGTAGCCACAGGTATTTACCCTACAGAGGGATAAGACTTGATGACTTAGGTGAAATCTCCTGAGAGGCTCACTGTTAGGGGAAAGGGTCTATTAAGTTAGGGGTGCCTGGCCTGGAGCTCTCTGCATATGGGAGGCAGCACAGGGTGTGGTTACAGCAGGTGTGAGTAAATCTGACTTTGTGGCTCCTTGTTGAAAGAGCAGCCTTTGTGCCAATCTCTGCAGGAAGTGGGTTTGAGACTGGATGAGACCGAGCAGCCCAGGTCCCACTGACCACAGGCCTCTGGCTCCTGCTGCCCCATTTGGTTCACAAATTGCTCCTCTCTCAGTTTCCCATAAATCATAAAACAAAGGCATATCCTTTCTCAAGCCTCAGCAGTATTCATACCTCATTTATTTCATTCAGGCTTAGTCCATTTAACATGCACTAGCCCTGTTTAAAAATACATCTCCAGCCAGATTCTTCACACCCTCAGTCCCAAGCATCTTCAGCCAGCCCACTCTCCCCTCATGTCTGGCAATGAACTGACCTCTGAGGGGACTTCCCGCTGCTCTGTCTTCCCAAAAATGAGCCAAAGCATTGTCACAGAACAGCAAACATGACACTTGCAGCTGAAAGCCTCACGGTTGCTCTGTGTCACCCAGGAGGACCCCTGGGGCCTGCACGTAGACACAGGCCCTGAGGCTTCCATGTCCCGTCCAGCCTCCTTCTCTCCCTCTGTGTTTCCTCCCATGACCCCTGGCATGGCCTCTCTTCCTGGCCCTGGGGCTGCGGCACTGGCTGCTCCCCTGCCTTGAATCCTTCCCCGCAGGTGTTATCTCTGCACAGACCCCACTGCACCGTCCTGCACCACACCTCACCCTCTGCTCACGCTGACCCGAGGCATGTTCCCTGCACTGGTTTTCCTCAGAGCACCAGCCCCTGTCTGGTTTGAAGCCCCTGCTGACCCAGGGCAGTGGTTCTGTCTGTTTCAGTGCGTGGAGCCCTGTCTGGCACAGAGTATGAACTCACATGACAACAAACTGGAACAGTAACTGAATGCACATCATTGTACATGTGTTGTTTAGAAATGAGAGGAAATGAGGAAGAAAGAGGTAAAGCGGAGAGAGCTGGTAGGTGCTAGAAAACTTGCTTTTTGCTTCTCAGCCTTTCAGCAGAAGGTGATGTTACACATTTTTTTTTTGCATGAAATATTAAAAATTAGAACTAATTTTTAATTAGTTCCATCCACAGGACTTTGTACTCCTTGGCTAGCATGCAGCCCTCAGCACTCACCCCAGCCTGCCTTCTCTCCCGAGGCTTTCTCCAATCTCCCCACATGTATCCAGGGTCCTATTCGCTTGCCCACCCTCTCCCACGGACACTTGGAGACAGCTCTGATATAGCTCGAGACAAGGAATAGTAATAGTTTGTTCACTGTCTGCCTGCCCTGATGATAGGAGAGGCCCTCAGAGAGTCGCCCTGCTCAGGGCCATCCTGCCCCCCATTCCTTCTGAGGCCTCAGGGCCCACTTCTCACTGGAACCAAGCCTGAGGACGTTGTTGCTAACAAAGAGTCAAAGTCTCCTGTGTTAGGTTATCCTGGCACTGTGTAGTTACTTAAAGATAGAAGAAATAAGGTTACAGTTCCTAAAATCAATTGGCTAATGTCTGTCTGCAGTATGTTTTCCAAAACAACATGGGTTGTGTGATCTGCTTCAGTAACGAAGTTCACTGTCTAAACTGAAACATAAAGTGCATGGTAAGTTTCCATTAGGTGAGTTAAAATGTCCCTGGTGAATCGAGACTCCTCAAGTTGTTTTCAAGTCCACCAGTTTTGTTCAGCATATAGACTTGTATCTTGACAGCACATGCCATATTTTTATTTCCTTCTTTCTAGTGTCTTTTGAAATGAAAGAGCATTGTATGGAGGGAAAAGAGGAAAGATGTGAAAGCTACTGAGGGAGCCGGGATGAGAAGGAAAGGGGCATGAGATTGAGGGAGTCTCAATGTCTACACACTGCAGACTCACTGCACTCACCTCATCCAGTTGGCCCAAGATGTGTCCTTTCCATCCACATACTCATAGCAGTTCCTTCCTTTGGTGATCTGAGTGTCAGAAAAAGAGTTACAAGTTTTCCTTTTTTTTTTTTTTTTTTTTCTTTTTTATTGTTAGAAAGCAATAGAAGAGCTATTTCCCTGTGTAGTCATTGGTGCTTTTCAGCCTGCATGGATTCAACTGCCAGTTGGAGCACAGGGTAAACCCCTTAGTCATCATTCCAAGTCTGAGTCTCTTGGTTCATTGAAGGCAAGGGCTCCACAAGAGAGGAGTCCCTTCTGTGTGCCTGGACTACTGTGCTCTCACCTCTCCTCTGACCTTTAGATAGAGGTCCTGAGTGTCTGTACACTGTGGTCCCACCTCTCCTCTGACATTTAGATGGAGGTCCTGAGTGTCTGTACACTGTGTTTCCACCTCTCTCTGACCTTTAGATGGAAGTCCTGTGTGTCTGTACACTGTGATCCCACCTCTCCTCTGACCTTTGGATAGAGGTCCTGAGTGTCTGTACACTGTGGTCCCACCTCTCCTCTGACCTTTAGACGGATGTCCTGTGTTCACGCCTAGGGCACATAGTACACAGGGCTGACTGTGTCATTGCCAACCGTGTTATCACCATCTGAGTCCTCACATGTAGACATGAAGTACCCCCCCACACACACCGAGTACAAGTGATTAGAGGCCAGAGGACAGGGAAACTGGTGCTTCTCACCTGCCAGGTGTATCCACTGTTGGCGGCCTCTTCATCGTCTGTGATCTGGCCCTCAGGAGCCAAAGTGCAGGCCCAGCGGCAGATTGAACACCTCATTCCACACTCCAAGCCCAGCGTCAGGGATGCCCGACAGTCTGATGCTTAACCCAGGGGGCAGAGTAAGGGCTGAGCAATTGGCATGCCCCTTTTCCACTGCACAGTCCTTTACAAAGGTTGGGGGCCCATGGGCAGCACAGCTGTCAATGAAGAAGTTCTGACACTCCTCACAATCTGGAGGTGAGAACAGAGATGAGAGGAGGTATAGTGATGTTTCTGGTCGTAACGCCTTTCAGAAAGAACTGGGGCATTCATGGCATTTGGCCTCGATCCTGCACCCCAAGTCATAGAGGAAGGGGATGGCCGGGGGACCAAATGGTGAGGTGAGGTTAGTGGACCAAGGCCTCGTAGCCCCTTCTCCGTGAGTGGGCCACCGGGGTCACTCACAGAGGTAGTCATCATCCTGGGGCTCGCTGACCTCTTGGTACACGTGGCCCTTTCTTTCTTGTAGACTGTAACTCTTCACACCAGTGTCCTTTCCTCTGAGTTCTAAAATGGAGAACAGAAGCTAAGCAAGGCTGGTGGGGTCTGGGGAGTTAGTCCCTGTTTTATCACAAAGTGTGGGATCTCCTACCTGTCCATCTATACACTTTGTTAAAACTTTCTTACATATATTTTTCAAACTTTTACTTTTGTAAATTTATGTTTTAATGTTACATTATTTATTTCTTGGCCGCACTGCATGGCTTGTGGGATCTTAGTTCCCTGACAAGGAATAGAACCCACACCTCCTGCAATGGAAGCGTGGAACCTTAACCACTTTATCCCCAGGAAGTCTTTTCTCTATATTTTGTTTCTGCTCCCTTTAACTACTAGTTCAGGAGACTGAGGCTCCAATGACCACAGATGCCCAGTTCAGTGATAGCATCCTGCACTTCCAATTAGTAGGTTTAACTTCCCAACCTTCCTACTTAGGAAACAGTTCACTGACACATCTACTCAGAAAATATATGTTAAGGGCACATGACATGTAAGGCATTGAGCAGAGGTCTGGGCATAAACACTAACAAAGCACAGCCCCCATCATCAGAGCTGGATTTATTGAACTACTTGTAGGTGTCAGACTTTTGCATTTAATGTAAGGCTTTCAAGCACTGTATGAGTTATGTATCCTTATCCTCACTTTAAAGACAGCAATCAGGACCTAAGAAAATGTATATGATTTTCCCAAGGCCCCAGTGCTAACCTCATGTCTCAGATCCGTCCAGCTTAAACCACCCCCCCTACCCAAAGTCCCTGCCACACACCTAGGCCATGCTTATTAGTTTTTCTACAGGGGTTAGAGGAACTAATTAGAGGAACTCCCCAAAATTTCTCTTACCGACTTTCTGTCTGGGGTGCTGTCCAGGGGTCCTTGCTTTTCTGTGATGGGGCACTGGTTTCTGAGCCTGCTTGGAGCCACTTGTCTTCAGCATTTTGCTGCTCCCAGCAATTCCTTCAAACTAGATTCCTTACTTAATGGTGCCCTGGACATTCTCTTCCATGTGAGTAAAAGACAACATGCATTTCTTTAGTTCTTTAGGACTTTATGAAGTGTTTTCACATGCATGACTTTAGTTAATACTTTGACACTTCTTGGAAATACCTGATATGGGGGGAGGGTCTGAACACTGGAGAGTAATAAAAGGACCTAGCTGTATAGTGAATAACAACTAGAATTCATATCTTAAGGTTCTTCCCCTCAACTTTCTGCATCAAAGTCAGACCAAAGCAGGGAGAATAGCTGGAGGTCAGGGAAATAAGAGCGTAAAGGCTCATAGAGAGTTCCAGGGTTTCTATTAATTAGTGGCCCTTTGATGGACGAGGAAGTATGGAAAAGTACAGAGCGGACAATACACATCTGGCAAATAAGGTGACAAAGCAGTGAGATTAAGAAGAGAAAAGACGATTGGCAGAAACACATTTAGACAATAAAGAAAACGAGATGAAAGTTGCAGGTTGCCATGTCCTAGAGACAATGTTTGGAATTAAAGTAGCTGGTCTCATCAGTTCTCCTTGAACAAGGCTGTATGTCTAGCTGGTTCTACTCATTTTCTTGATCCATGAATTGGGGTACAGGCTAATTCTTAATATTATAGTGGACATGAAATTTAATAACCTTCAACAAATTGTTGTGTGAGCTATTTAATACAGTAAGAACATGAGCATACATCCCTGGTATCAATTTATTCCCTAAACTGCATCCATATTTGAAGTCTAGCTCACAGATACTATCTTTAGCACTCTTTGACATTTCTACTCCTAGATGAATGGTTAAATGTGGAGTCATTCATTAACAAAACATTTAGGGTCCCTCAGGGGCTTTGAGCTGGGCCTGGACTTCTGAGAATGAATAGGTGTGGGCTAGGATCTCAAAGCTCACAACACAGGGGCAGGCTAAACAAATGATTCCAAACAGGAGAGTTGCCTATTAGAGCTCAGAAGAAGGAGTTGTTACTCCCTCCTGCAAGAATGAGCATTTGAAATGATGCCCAGATGATGAGTTTCTACTCAAAAGTGGGTAATCTATGTGAAGTCCTTCTGTTATTTTTTTATTTGTTGCTTTTCAGTCATCTACCTAAGGCTTTTCAGGGTTGTGAGTTGCTTCCTCTTATTGGAGTGGGAGGCTCTGAGATAGGGATCCTGTCTCCTTCTTCATCTTGGACTGTCCACTCTACAAACTGCCCAACATATGCTTAAGCTTCCCTTAGTCAGATATTTTAGCATATCCCTCCCTAGCACAGCACAAAAGAACTGAGGTTGAAAACATCTTTAAGATGAATGATATAAAGATGTATGAATAAGCTTCATAGAACTATGGAAGTTTTAGCCAGTTTGTAAGCGGGTTAGAGAAAGTGCACTAGTTTAGATTGCATTACCAGTGATACTGTGATCTCAGGCATATAATCAAATGGTTTTTACCTCATTTTCTGGATCTATAATGGCGATAGCTATATACCTACTTATAGGTACTGTAGGACTGATTTAAGGTTTAAGTAAGTTTATTCACATAAAATGCTTAAAGCCTGAAATATTATGAAAGTAATATAACAACAGAACCGCCTACTACTTTTGTTGTTCTTACTAACTGTAAAGGTGGTGATGGTATCAGACAGTGTGCTAAAGATCCAAGACAGGAAGGCAGCCATCTCCAGGATCTCTGTGTTTTCTCCTATTCTCACCTGTGACTGGATCCATGAGGAGGATATTTTGGCAACAGGATTTGGGAAATACTCACCTTCTTGTGTTTACTATGCTCCACTCTGAAGGCCATTGAAGGAGGTTTACCTTAAGAATGATGAGAATCAGTGTTTTGATTGGTAAATGTTTCCAAACTCTGGGTATTCTAATTAAGGATACATAATTCTAAGCCAGAAAGTGACAAAGACAATGATTACCAAAAAAGGAATAGAAAATGATTTCTGTATCATCAACACCCATGGTTCCACTGGGAGCATAACATAATTATCTTAAAAATAAAAATAAAAAAATGAAACTTCATCTGTTCCTCATCTGATGTTCATAAAGTATCTAATAAATTTCCTAGTCTTTCATGACAAAAGTATTGAACACTGTAGAAATAGGAGGAAGTGACCACAAGGTCATATATTGAAAGTCTACCTCTAACATCATAGTCATCAGTGAAAAAGATCAAGAAAAAAAGGCAAGGATGCCCGTTATCAACATTTCTGTTCACCATAATATTAGAACTCCTAGTCAGGGCTTTAGGTTAGAAATGGAAACAAAAGGCTTCCCTTTGGAAAGAAAGAAGTAAAATTATGTCTGTTCACAGGGCCATGGTTTTATGTGCAGAAAAATTTTTAAATCCACACACACCAAAAACTTCCACAGAACATTGCACAGTACAAAATCAAGATTCAAATATCTTTCCATGCATGAAGAATGACCATTCCACAAATGAAAATAAGAAAACAATCCTATTTATTTTTTATGTTTTTAAAGCTATATTCAAGAGCTAAATTTAAAAAAAAAATATTTCTTTTTATTTATTTGTTTGTGCCAGGTCTTTGTTGCGGCATGTGGGATCTAGTTCCCTGACTAAGGACTGAACCCAAATTCTCTGCATAGGGAGTGTAGAGTCTTAGTGACAAAGAATCTTACTTATAATAGCATTGAAAAGAATGAGGTAAGTATATAATGAAGTAGATATAAACTTAAGGAGATGAGAGACTTATATGTTGAAAACCAGAAAATATTGCTGAAAGGAATCTGACATAAATAAATAGATAGGTGTCTCATGTTTATGGATTTGGAGGCTTAATATTATTAAGCTGTTCATACTACCCAAAGAAATTTAAAGATTCAGTGCAATTCCTATTAAAATCCCAATGGAAGTTTTTTCAGATATAGAAAATCCATCCAACAGTTAACACAGAATCTCAGAGCACCCCAAATAGGCAAAGCAATCTTAGAAAGAACAGCAAAGCTGGAGGCCTTTGATTTTAGAACATACTACAAAGGTACAGGAACCAAAAGAGTGTAGATTTGGCAAAAAATATATGCTTAGTTGCTGAGTCTTCTTGACTTTTTGTGACCTTTTGGACTGTAGCCCACCAGGCTCCTCTGTCCAGGGGAATTCTCAGGCAAGAATACTGGACAGGGTTGCCATTTCCTTCTCCAGGGGATCTTCTTAACCCATAGATTGAACCAACATCTCCTGTGTCTCCTGCACTGAAGGAAGATTCTTCACCTGCTGAGATAATGAGGAAGCTGACTGGCATAAAGACAGATATGTCAATCAATGGAACAGTATAGACAGCCAGAAATAAACTCTTGGATACATGGTCTAATGATCTTCATCTAGGGTATCAAGATAATGGGGAAAGTTTAATCCCTGTAATGAATGGTGCTGGGGAAACAAAATAACCATTTGCAAAATAATGAACATCTTACATCTTGAAGAAAAATCAACTCAGAATGGATTAAACACCTAAATGCAAGACTTGATAAGACTCTTAGAAGACAACAAAGGTGAAGAGTTCAGGACATTGAATCAGCAATGATTTCTTAGATATGGTACCAAGTGCACAAGTATTAGTAACAAAGTACAAATAGACAAATGAGATTAATCTTAAAACCCCTGTGCAGCAAAGGACACTGAACAGAGTTGAGAAGGCCACCTACAGGATGGTAGAAAATATTTGTAAACTATGCATCTGATAAGAGGTTAATAAGCATACACCAGTATGAAGGCTACCTATAAGCCAGGAAGAGACCCTGATTGACCATGATGTCACCTTGATATCAAATTTCCATGTTCCAGCATTGTAAGAAAACAAATGTCTGTGGTTTGAGAAATGCAGTCTGCTTTGTTATGGCAGTCTGACCTGACTAACAGTGAGAGAAGGAATTGAATAGACATTTCTCCAGAGAAAATACACAAATGGCCAACAAACATATGAAAAGATCAATAAGGAAATACAAATTGAAACCTTCTGTGATGGGCCATATGTCTAAGAAGACAATAGCAAGTTTGGTAAGGATATGGAGAAATTGGAACCCTTATACACTATTGTTGGCAATGTAAAATGTTGCAAGCTTTCTAGAAAACAGTATGGAGTTTCCACAGAAAGTTAGAACTGCTGTATGATCTAGCAATCCCACTCGAGAGAGTATTTCCATAACGAATTGAAAGCAAGATATTGACTAAATAGTGAGCACATGTATGGTCATTGCTGCCTTATTCCCAAAGGGCAAGATGTGTAAGCAATCTAAATGTTCATTGGTGGATAAAAATAAAGATTTTATATAAGAAATATGTTATAGCTATTATATTCACATGCACACAACGGAATGTTTTGAAGCCTTGAAAAAGAATTCTGTCATATGCTGTGTCATGAATGGGCCTTGATGATATTATATTAAGTGAAATGAACCAATCAAAAAAGACAAATATTGCCTGATTCCACTTTGATGAGGTACCAAAATTAATCAAATCCATGGAAACAGAAAATATAATTATGGTTGCCAAGAGCTGTGAGGAGGAAGGATTGGAGAATTGTTCCTCAGTGGGTTAGGGCTTCAGTCATGCAAGATGTAACATTTCTACAGATTTGTTGTACATCAATGTGTATATATATCCCCGGTGGCTCAGTGGTAAAAAAAAAAAAAAAAAAAAAAAAATCCACCTGCAATGCAGGAGATGCAAAGATGCAGGCCCAATCCCTGGGTTGGGAAGATCACCTGGAGCAGGAGATGGCAACCCACTCCAGGATTCTTGCCTAGAGAATCCCATGGACATAGGAGCCTGGTGGGCTACAGTCTATGGGTACACAGAGTCAGACATGACTGAGCGATTAGCACTGTGGCCACTAACACTCACATGTACATAATTAGCAACAGTGTGCCATACACTCAGAAATTGTTAAAAAGGTAAATAAAGATTTGCAGGTGTATGGTGAACCAAGGCATATGTATTCCCTATGAAGAATCTCTCCTCATGTAAAAGCGTTTGCAGACAACCAAATATTTATTTTCATGTCCCTTTCCCTAGTTTTAATAGCCTCAGGGAACAGAGGGAATTCCCTGGTGCACAGTGGATGTGAATCTGCCTGCCAATGCAGAGGACACAGGTTTGATGGCTGGTCTAGGAAGATTCCACTTTGTGCAGGGCAGCTAAGCCTGTGTGTCACAAGCTATAGAGCCTGCACATGCTCTGCAATGAGAAGACACTCACCACAACCAGAGAAAGCCCATGGACAGCAATGCAGTGCAGCCAAACTAAATAAATAATTTTTAAAAATCTGGGAGAAAAGAAATCCATAGATGGAGAATCATAGAACTATCTAAATTGTTTTCTGCATTCTAGGCAGATTAACTTTTCTAAACTGTTTCAGCAGCAGAAGAGGAAGTGAGCTGCTCACTTCCACTTTATAATAAGAAGTGCACTTCATTTTATTTACCTGATGCCATCTCTGGTCAGTGAAATGTGGGAAAGATCATGGAGAAAAACAGTTCTCTCCAATCCTTTCCCAGAATCAAAATAAAGAATTAGTTTAACCTTAGGGTAAGAAGATCATGGGTTTTGTTTTATATACATACAGAAATAATCCTGACATAATATGATAATCATTTCCTCATCAAAGAGATTTAATCCAATAACCAATGAGATTAGTATTAAATCTGTTTGGTGAATTTATTTCTAAGGTTTCTTTAACTGCCTTTCACTAAGAATGTTTAGCAAAAATAATTCTTTGTAAAAAGAATGATAAATTTTAACCATAAAATTTTTGAGAATTACACTGGAAAACCTATACATTCATCTTCATTCAGACTTATGTAAATATTCAGCCACAACCACTTTGGAATGCTGAAAATTATGTTTTCTTTGCTAATGGCTGAGATGTAGTGAGACCTAAGCCCAGGCTGATTTCAGGAAGACACCTCCACATCCTCCTGGCCCCTCACCTTGCTGCCTTGGTGTCCATTCTTCATCAGAATCCTCAGTGTCATCTACCTGGGGTTTGATGACCTGCGGTGATGCATGAAATCCAGTGGAGTGGCTTTGAAACCTGGAAAGAAGCAAAATATTTGTCCTAAGAAGGAGAAACAAAGCATAGAAGCAATGGGAAGTGTCACAAAGTCAGGGAATCAGTGGGATGGGCTGGGGGAATCTAGAACAAGGCAAGAGGTGAGCTCTGTACTGCAAGTTCAACCTCCCTTTGGTGCAAAACTGTAAACATTTCCTCCAGGTTAGTCTCCACACAAAAGGGAACTGTGAGCAGATGAAGCCACCTAAGAGCCGGCAAGTGAACACTGAGGGTGAAGACCTGTTTCATATTTCCCAGGCTCACAGGCACCCAGCACTTCCTGTTATCTATAGCAATCAGTACTTCGTAGTTTCTTTTCACATTCCTATATCGGATTTTTTCCCATTCTCCCATCTCTTCCCATTCTTCCTTGGAGAACTATACGGAGATGTCTTTGAAAGCATCTTTGGCCTAGGGAAAATAATCGATTTCATCAGTGATTTACTAATCTAAGTCAGACCTTAGAGCTGAGCCTTCTCCACCTTTTGTGCAGGGAGTAGCCTGAAACTACTGGATGGTCTTTGTGAGGCAGGGGTGAAGACTTTCCTTCCTGACTGTGTCCTGCTTAACTGAACAAGTGCTGAGCATTTTCCTAACTCTCCCTGGACACAGAGCAGTTGAGAAGCTAGTGTCCTGTTTTGTCCCACTCCACCCCACCATCTCAGACAGGATCAGGCATTCCCATCCTGTGTACAGTCACAGGGGAGTTCACTCAGTTGCCTGGGCAACCAGTCTGTGGTGCTTCAGGGACCAGCGCCCTGTCCTTCCTATAGAGCTGGCTTAGAGCCCAGCTTTGCCGCCTCCAACTTTCAACATGGGCTTCCACTCTGTTGTCCCAGCATCTCCCTCAGTGCTCTCCTCTGGAGACCTGTTCGGCCTCATGTCCATTGGAGTGCTCAAGGCCAAGGTGCCTGTGGAAGAAGCTGCTGAGATAGCCCAGACCAGTGTCCAGAGCCTGGTCTGTCTGCCTTGGGTGGAGTGTCCAGGGCAGGAAGGTAAGGGGAAAGTCAGGGTGAGGGTATTGGTGGGATGGACGGATCCTGACTAGATATGACAGATCAGCCTAATGTGAACTAGATTTGGTTTCTTTGGTTTCCTACAATTCATCCCCTCTGAGGGAAGGCACTGGGAGGGATGTGTCTGTGGGTGATGGAGGGATTTTTGAGGAGACCCAGAAACCCCTAACTGCTGGACTGGGGTCAGGCTGAAATCAGGACTCTGTTCCAGTACAGCAGAGGGAATGTTTCTCCAAGAAGAGTTTTGAGTATCTCCTCCTGAACACTCAGAAAAATCTGGGCATAACGTAGGTTCTAGGTCTAAGGGACAAGTCGCTCGGCTTGAGGAGATCTGGGTCCCACGGGCTGAAGTAACTGGGGTCCTCAGACAGAGGAGACTGGGGATCTTTTGGCTGATGGAGAATGCAGAGGGTGAGAAATCTTGGGATCTGTGAGGCTGAGAAAATCGGGGGTTTCTTATTAACGGACTTTAGGTCTCTGACAGAAACCTCAAGACAGTTAGGGTCTTGAGGAGGAAGAGTTTTAAGAGCTCGCAGGTGGAGGGATTCAGGGTCTCCGAGGGTGAGGAAATTTGGTCTCTCTGCGGGTGCTATTTTTAGGGTGCCTCAGGATGAGGGGAACTGGGGTTAATCTAGGTATTTGAGGGTCGCAGCACTAGGGGATTTGGTGTTTCTGTTGGTGAAGGGACTTGTAATCCCTGAAGCTGATGAGACGCAAGCCCCCTTCAGATTAGGACTGAGGTTACTCAAAGTTGACAGGATTTCGGGCTTCCCACCCTGGAATTTGAAGCCATCAGGCTAAAGGTTTATGAGGACTGCTCAGGGGGCGTTCCCGTCAGCCTCCCCGCTGTCCTACCACGCTGCCCACACTGTCCCCAGGAGCACTAGAGGTTCAGCGAAGTCCAGTCTTTCCGCACTGAGGTGAAGTGAAGGGCCAGCAGCCTGCCTGTACCCTGTCAGGCACAAGCGACCAATCCGCTTGTGACTGAGGCAGTCTGGCCAATAGGCGGCCGTAGGTTGGACAGCCCAATGGAGGCCCCGCCCCACCACTCAGGGATTGGCTGCTCTGTGGGCGTGTCTGTCAAGCCTCCATGGCTCATGCGCATCGTGGCTGGTTTCTTTGTTTTCAGGCATGGCCTCTTAAGCCTGGATCCTCAAGTGGGCGGGTTGTCCTCAGGCTGAATGTTTCTTTCCAGTGCCCTCAACTGGTATATCGGCTCCACCAGACTTTAACCGTGCTCCCGGAGTGTATCCTAGGCCCACCTGTGCCCTACCCTATCAAATCCAGTTTTGGCAAGAACTCTTATGTGGTGAGTACTGCATTATTCAAGGGAAACGGTGTAATTAACTGCATTCTGATGAGACACAAGATAAACGCTGTGTGGTCAAAGATTTAAACACAATGCGTGGAAAGGATGTTAAAAAAACTTGGAGGATTTTTAACCTGAAAGTGGAAGTGGCACTGATGAGCCATCTGTATATGTAATGTAGGTATGAAAAGCCTTCAGAAATGAGACATAAGTAAAAGCTCAAAACCCTGCAAGTGTTTTCTGTAAGCCGAGGCATCGATCTAGAGGACTGTGGATCCACTGAGCTGAGTTTGCGTGACACCTACTAGCTTCACAAGATAAAATAAGGACACTGTTTCTGGCCCTTAGGTAGCTTTGCTCAGAGAAAAATAAGGTGATTTCCATGTATTGGAAGCAAAGCAACTGACTGTAGAATTAGTAGGAAGTGGTGGGTGGGAGTCTGGATGGAGAATTGTTACCAGAAAAGTGAGTTTACCTCTTGGTGGGTGTAGAGTCAGAAGGTACAACCCAGCCAAAGCTCATGGGAAGGAAAAGTGTATTACTTGCAGAACTATGGAGAACACCATGGAGCTTTCCAGAACAGTGTCTCTGTAAATCACAAAGTTGGGTAAGCTTTAATCTATGAGTAAAGGCATGTTCCTGCTTCTGTGGTGACTCAGATGGTAAACAATCTCTGCATAGCAGAAGACCTGGGTTCAAACCCTAAATGAGGAAGATCCCAAGAGGAGGGTGGGGCAGTCCACTCCAGTATTTTTGCCTGGAGAATCCCATGGACAGAGGAGGCTGGTGGTCCATGGGGTTGCAAAGAGTCAGACATGAGTGAGTGACTAACACTTTAACTTTTCAGTCATGTTCACCAAGGGTCTTGGGCTGTGGGAGACTCCAAGCTTCAGTTGGTTGAAGTTTTGAGAGTCAGAACCAGTCACCATCAGCATCCCTTACATTCCAGCTGGTCTGGTATAGATATAGCTATGTATTCTGGATATAGATATAGATATCTATTCTTCTTCATATTCTTTCCCCTTATCAGTTCAATTCAGTCACTCAGTCATGTCTGACTCTGCAGGCCTATGGACTGTAGCACGCCAGGCCTCCCTGTCTATCAGTAACTCCCGGAGTTTACAGAAACTCATGTCTATTGAGTTGGTGATGCCATCCAACCTTCTCATCCTCTGTCGTCCTCTTCCTCTCTTGCCCTCAATCTTTCTCAGCATCAGGGTCCTTTGAAATGAGTCAGCTCTTCACATAAGGTGGCCAAAGCATTGGAGTTTCAGCTTCAACATCAGTCTTTTCAATGAACACTCAGGTCTGATCTCATTTAGAATGGGCTTGTTGGATCCCCTTGCAGTCCAAGTGACTCTCTAGTCTTCTCCAACACCACAGTTCAAAAGATCCGTTCTTCAGCAGTCAGATTTCTTTACAGTCCAACTCTCCCATCCATACATGACCACTGGAAAAACCATAGCCTTGACTAGACAGACTTTTGTTAGCAAAGTAACATTTCTGCTTTTTAAAATACTGTCTAGGTTGGTAATAACTTTTCTTCCAAGGAGTAAGTGTCTTTTAATTTCATGGCTGGAGTCTCCATCTGCAGTGATTTTGGAGCCCCCCGAGATAAAGTCAGACACTGTTTCCCCATCTATTTGCCATGAAGTGATGGGACCAGATGCCATGATCTTAGTTTTCTGAATTTTGAGCTTTAAGCCAACATTTTCACTCTTGTCTTTCACTTTCATCAGGAGACTCTTTAGTTTTTCTTCACTTTTTGCCATAAGGGTTGTGCAATCTGCATAGCTGATATTTCTCCCAGCAACCTTGAATCTAACTTGTGCTTCATCCAGTGCAGTATTTCTCATGATGTACTCTGCATAGAAGTTAAATAAGCAGGGTGACAATATATTGCCTTGATATTCTCCTTTCCCGATTTGGAACCAGTCTGCTGTTCCATGTTTGGTTCTGACTGTTGCTTCTTGACCTGCATACCGATTTCTCAAGAGGCACGTCAGGTGGTCTGGTATTCTCATTGTTTGGGAATTTTAACAGTTTATTGTGCCCCACACAGTCAAAGGCTTTGGCACAGTCAATAAAGCGGAGATAGATTTTTTTTTTTTTTTTTCTTTGAACTCTCTTGCTTTTTAGATGATCCAGTGGATGTTGGCAATTTGATCTCTGGTTTCTCTGCCTTTTCTAAAGCCAGCTTGAAGATCTGGAAGTTCACAGTTCACGTATTGCTCAAGCCTGGCTTGGAGAATTTTGAGCATCACTTTGCTAGTGTATGAGATGAGTGCAATTGTGCAGTAGTTTGTGCATTCTTTGGCATTGCCTTTTTTCGGGATTGGAATGAAAACTGACCTTTTCCAGTCCTTTGGCTACTGCTGATTTTTCCAAATTTGCTGGCATATTGAGTGCAGCACTGTCACAGCATCATCTTTTAGGATCTGAAATAGCTCAACTGGAATTCCATCTCCTCTACTAGCTTTGTTTGCAGTGATGTCTCCTAAGGCCCACTTGACTTCACATTCCATGATGTCTGGCTCCAGATGAGTGATCACACCATTGTGATTATCTGGTTCATGAAGATCTTTTTTGTATAGTTCTGTGTTTTCTTGCCACCCCTTCTTAATATCTTCTGCTTCTGTTAGGTCCATACCATTTCTGTCCTTTACTGAGCCCATCTTTGCATGAAATGTTCTCATAAGTTTTAAGGTTACTATTGCAGGGAATGGCCACAAGGCATCAGGACTCTTTCATGCTCAGTTGTGATTGCCTTGAAAGTGAAAACTTTCAAGTCTTAACTCAAGACTGTAATTTAGTATGGAATGTACATGAAGAAAGACCCAAAAGCTTGTGTGTTCTTTCTGAACATTCTTATTTATTTATTTTGATATATTTTTTTATTTACTGGCAGTACCATGTGGCATGTGGGATTTTAGTTCCTCGACCAAGTGTCGAACCCTCGCCCCCTGCATTTGAAGCACAGAATCTTCACCACTGGACTGCAGGGAAGTCCCGCTAAGCATTATTTTTTTTTTAAGTAACCTTTATTTCATATTGTAGTAACATTGATAAACCATGTGTTGTTGGTGGCAGGTGAACCGAGTGTATTTTCTGTATTGTTGTTCAGTTGCAGAGTCAGGTCTTTTTGTAGGAGCGTTCCCTTTTCTACAGGCCCTGTTATACTGGTAAGACATCTATTTGTATATACATAAGTGTACACAAATGTAAATATCTAGGTACATAGTTATGTAAATGCCCAGATAGAGATATAAATGTCTAGGTACGTGGATATACAAATGTCTATATGCATAGAAATATACATTCTAGGTACATAGGTGTATAAATACCTAGGTTCATAGAGACATAAATATCTATATACATAAACATATAAATATATATGTACATATAGACATAACTATC